>CAUDMG010001635.1:965000-1002500 GCA_958450375.1 Homarus gammarus | reverse complement strand
CCAGCCCATAAACTTCACCATTCCTCGCTGTGTTATATTAACGTCGTATTTCCCCCACATGAACCCCTGAGAGGATCAATTTGCTGGGATATTCACTGTCAACAATGTTTTCCCTCTAGTGTAAATTCATTTAGATCATTTTTTTAACCGTGATTCATATATGGCTTTTGGATTAACATGGTAAATACTGAGTAAATTGTCGAGCGTGTATTTATGTGTCTCTCGGTCTCTCTGTTTCTCTGTCTCTCTCTCTTCCCCTCTCCTTCACCCCTCTCCCTTCTCTCTTTTTCTTCATTCCATCCATTATATCTTTCCTCTCCGGGTGACCTTAACCTCCTCCTCTCCCCCGCTATACATTAAAAGATTTCTGGACCTGAGCTGTCAGAGATATGACCACGACATCTGTCTCGTGAGGAGGAAAAAGCATGCCGCTTATAGATCTTAATGGTGGGTGCTGCGATGTGAGAGAGAGAGAGAGAGAGAGAGAGAGAGAGAGAGAGAGAGAGAGAGAGAGAGAGAGAGAGAGAGAGAGAGAGAGAGAGAGAGAGAGAGAGAGAGAGAGAGAGAGAGAGAGAGAGAGAGAGAGAGAGAGAGAGAGAGCTGCCCTATTTAAAGTGTATGTAATGATGGTCTTGGTCTGACGCAAGTAGACGGAAAACATGGCTTAGGGATTTCTCTTATCATCTTGAAATAATATTTTTTTTTTTGTGATTTTTCGTCATGAATTATTATTTAGCAAGGAAGAGTTACGCATATGTGTGTGTGTGTGTGTGTGTGTGTGTGTGTGTGTGTGTGTGTGTGTGTGTGTGTGTGTGTGTGTGTATTCTTATTTAACATCACTTACTTCAACAACATACAGTACCTATGAATACATTAAAATTTTCGCCTTATCTAAGAACTGACAAAGTATGCTATATAATTTATACACACACATACTGAAGGGACATTATTAGTATGGACTGACATATGGTAAATTAAAATGAATATATCAATGTCGATTACGTCAAGGAGGTATAAAGAACATCCTTGTGTTCATATCTAAATCCTTCCATCAAGTTTTTCATCAGGGAGATATATGATCAGCTCTTCATATCAACGCTCTTATTATATACACAAAACACATGACGTCTAGGTGAGTTTGCTTATATAATTGACATTCCATCGTGTAAGGTGAAGCTTGCCACACTCAACCTTTCAAGACGCAGGCTATCACGTAACACCATCCCCCCCCCCCCCCCTCTGCTTGCTGACTTAATACCTCCTCGCCAAGGTCATTCATAAGAACCTTTGTATTAATTTATATTTCATCTCACAATCACAGAGTTGGTTAATACAGTTTCCTTTCACTCGCCTCTTAAGGTCTGCACGGATCATCTGCCAATCCCACTTAGCGGTCGAGGAGTGGAGCTGTCAGATCATTTGGTACACTGACAGTAAGTCTAAGTGTGTGTGTGTGTGTGTGTGTGTGTGTGTGTGTGTGTGTGTGTGTGTGTGTGTGTGTGTGTGTCACCTATTGAGCTAAAGCTGTTGTGTCATTGGGTAATAGTTGGCCTTGGCTCACAGATCAACAAACACATCAATTTCTTGGTCGTAACATACAAATTTTAATACTATACATCACATACACAGATATACGGGTAACACCACTCTCTTCCTTCTTGCAGGATTCGAACCCCACAACCATTCAGAGTGGTAGAGAAGCACTAACACCTGTACCACAAATAGTTAAATCCCTTACTCCTGTTGGCACCCTCTCACCTACCGCTCTGAGATGATGGCCAGAATCCTGTTGGGAAGTGAAGTGGAGGTGTTTCATATTTCTCTTACTTTATAATCTGTTTATTATATCTCTCTCTTGTAAACAATAAATACTACACTGTCTAAATGTGACTGAAGGATATTAAAGGATATGTTTGGGTATTATAGTTCCCCTTCACTAGTGCGTTTACAGGGGCTCGTCATATAAACATTCCACAAATCATTAGCATTGAGATATTTGTTTTAATATTGTTTTACTTTAATTCCATAGTGTGTTTACTATTGTGAGTTTCCTTCTGTCGACTGTCAACAAACACAGGGCTGCCACACTGCATGAAACCTGATGAGGCCCCTGTAAACGCACTTGTGAAGGGGACTGTATCTAGGCTATATGACGAGTTCCTGTAAACGCACTAGTGAAGGGGACTGTACCTGGGCTATATGACGAGCCCCTGTAAACGCACTAGTGAAGGGGACTGTATCTAGGCTATATGACGAGCTCCTGTAAATGCACTAGTGAAGGGGACTGTACCTAGGCTATATGACGAGCCCCTGTAAACGCACTAGTGAAGGGGACTGTATATCGTAAATAAATCGTTAAGACTGTACAGGATGCTGCCGCCATGATATTAATAAATAAACTCGATTAGAAAGTAAAGGCAAATGGCTAAGTTTTCCCCAGGAGACAACGTGACATAACACAGTCCAATACTTCATAGACACACACAACAACAACAACACCTTTCAACAACAACAACAACAACACGCACCTCATTCCCGGAGGCGCGGTCGTGTCTACTACCAAGTTAGGCTTCAACTGTACATGATAGAACACGTTGCTGAAAATCCATGGATCATTAATTAAGGATCTGAACATATACTGAACATGGGGCAGGGGGTGGGGGGGCCGGCACCAGGGGGAGGGAACACCAGGAGGGAAAGAGAAGGAAGCACCAGGGGAAGGAAGGAACGAAGCACCAGGAGGGAAGGAAGGAACGAAGCACCAGGAGGGAAGGAGAAGGAAGCACCAGGGGGAGGAAGGAACGAAGCACCAGGAAGGAAGGAAGGAACGAAGCACCAGGAGGGAAGGAAGGAACGAAGCACCAGGAGGGAAGGAAGGAACGAAGCACCAGGAGGGAAGGAAAAGGAAACACCATCAATGAATAACATGACAGAAGGGAGAGGCAGACCCAGTGAAATTCCTCTCTTACAAACCAAGCCATAACAAACATCAAACAAAGAACAACAACAAAAACAGGAAATAATAACAAAAACACTACGTAACTTCCATCGAAAATAAAGACAATAACAAAAAAAAACACAAAAACAGTATTTCACTCACCAATTTAAAAACCTTTGACTAAAAATACTAACTTTTAATGACCCAAAATACCCGTCCAATCATCAGAAAGAAAAGACACAAATTTTCGAGGTAATTACAGGATGACAAACTACTTTATAAGTTGTTTGGTGAGACTATTATTAAGACTCAAAATATATATAAGAGATTGTGAAGCATTATTGGAAGTCTTTAATGACCCCCAAAAAGATTTATAATTATGATACTTATGGTCTGTGTTATAAGTACTTTCGTTAATTAGGAAACTTTCTTTAGAATTACCTAATGTTGTTTTGTGATGTACTTAAAGACCCACATTGTATAGTTTATGATGTTGGTGGTAATGGCGTTTATGGTGTTGGGTAAAGGCGTGAACTTATACCCCACTCAGCTGGGACCCCCACAACCACCACCACCACCACCACAATTCTCAATATCAATAACGCTCCTTAAATCAATATCATTATACTCGTGAAGGCATTATATCACAAATCGTATACATTCTTAATTAACTGCAAGAACTGAATGAAAACCAAGCATCATAGATTAGGGCTGAAAATGTCATTGAACAGTTTTACTCAACAGTTTCATACAATTTCTCAATATATATCGACGTGAACTATTCAAGGGGGGGAAATCATGGAATATTCACATTAAAACCTTTTGGTGTCAACTATGAAAAAAAAATATTATAGCAGACAGGCGAAATCAAACGAAGTCATAATGGAAGGAATGCCTCAGAGATACTTAACCATTGTGAGCTGTCAGTATAATAAGAAAAGTATTTGAACAACGTGTGTGTGTGTGTGGAGGCTGTCCCGTGTTCACTTATTGGAAACTTAAACTACTAATATGACACAAATACTTCAACCTATCCCCTCCCTCTCCTCGTCCCTCTAAATAAAACAAAAATTACTCTTGTATTAATCCAAAAAGACAAAATTATGATTTTTAACTAAATTATGGAAACTTGGTGTCGGGAAATATTACCAACAGATGGAAACAGAGAGAGAGAGAGCGAGAGAGAGAGAGAGAGAGAGAGAGAGAGAGAGAGAGAGAGAGAGAGAGAGAGAGAGAGAGAGAGTTAATTACACGAGAACTTTAATAAACGCACAGCAAAAGGTAATATCGTGTCAGGGAGCGCGATGGTCACACACACTACTATGTGGTCCACACCCCTCATTACTTCCTTATCTTCCTTCTCCTCCTCCTTATACTCTTCCTCCTCCTTCTTCTACTACTCCTCCTCCTCCTCCTTCTTCTTCTTCTACTCCTTCGTTTCACTCTATATTCCTCCTCCTTCTACTCTTACTCTTCCTCCTCCTTCTTCTACTACTACTACTCCTCCACCTTCTTCTTCTTCTTCTTCTTCTACTCCTTCGTTTCATTCTACCTCTTCTTCCTCCTCCCCTTCTTCTTCTACTCCTTCGTTTCATTCTACCTCTTCCTTCCCTCTTCCTCGTTTTTCTTCTTCGTCCTTCTTCTTCCTAAGACTAAGAAGGGAATTCGAAGTGGTTGTTAATAACGAATCAGAAATGGTGTGGCTTGATGTGGCAACCAATCATAGCCAATGACGGCGAGTTAACGGAAACACGTAGTGACTTGACAGTTTTTCCTGACTTCCAATTGGTTAGTCTAGATCCAGAGAAAACTAAGCTTCCCATTGGTCAGTTTGATTTTGATACCGACAACTTGAGATCTTGTTTACAAATTGCAACCGAGGTTCTGATTGGTTAAATTTTTGGTGATTATTATTAAGCTGTCTTGCCATTGGTTAATTTACTCTCTAGGAAAGACATAAGCGTTAAGCGTTCCAGATTTATGATTGGTTCAACTTCTAAAAATTGTGATTGGCCAACTTTTAAGATTTATGATTAGTCGACTTCTAAGGCTTATGATTGGACAACTTTGCAGACTTATGATTGGTCAATTTTTAAGACTTATGATTGGTCAACTTCTAAGACTTATGACTGGTCAACTTTTAAGACTTGTGATTGGTCAACTAGGAGACTGATGTACCTGGTTATAAGGTGTTTCAGGCCAAGTCTTGTTTAATGTTGTTGTGGGTAATGGACACAGTGGGGACCTATCTCCTTGAACAACACGTAATAAAAAAAATAATATATAAATTTTCATGTACCGGGAAATCCGCTTGTGTATTTACTGTATTTAAATGGTTATAAAAATTAGGATAAAAGTGTGTATGTGTGTGTGTGTGTGTGTGTGTGTGTGTGTGTGTGTGTGTGTATGTGTGTGTGTGTGTGTGTGTGTGTGACAAAATAAAAAACTAATGTACGTAATAAGATGAATAACATATGACAGAATCCTTCACAATAAATAACTTTCAATGTCTTAAGTGAATAACAAATGTAATATTATGAAGAATATAATAATAAAAAAATAATACATGAACAACAGACTAACAAAAAGAAGACAAAGAAACAGAAAGATAACAGGAATAATGACAATAAAACACAAAGAAAATATATCAAATTTGGACGACACAAAAACGCAAAACTGGGAATAAAAATAAGATCAATCACTTAAAACACAAATAAACAAAGTCCAAAAATAAAACACTTCAAGCAAACCACAGATTAAAGTAGCTGGCGACATTAGAAATCCAACTGAGTGCAATTTTTATTATTTTAGCTGAGGTTAACAAAGCTCTCCAAGAACGGCTTCCATCTCCCGTAAAATACATCGATGACTTAACTAATAATACCCCGTCGTCATTACCGACCCTCCAAACTTCACCACTAACAACTACACAACTCTTGTCGAATGTTCAGATAAGTGTAGTGAGTAAAAAAAAAAAAAGTCACTCACAGATATATTAATTCAGGTATATATATATATATATATATCTGTCATTTACAAACATCAATAAACTCATATATTCGAGATTTTGGTAATATTTCTTTAGCGGAAACTCAATTAGTGGCTAGACCTTGAAAGCGAATGGTCTGATCAGGTGTTTGATTATACCTGTGTGAAGGCTTTAGTCCTTGTGCACTCACCATTAAATGAGTACAAGGTTTAGGACAGAGTGGTTCGTGTGTGTGTCCCATTTACCTGGCTGAGTACTACGGCCCGTGTGTTCCCTTTACCTGAGTTACCAACTGAGTACAATTGTCCAGGGGATTAGCGTCTGCCCTGTCACCCCGTACCATTGTGGGAAATGATTTATGTGGGAGAAGACAGACAGACAGGCAGACACAGACAGACAGACAGACAGGCAGGCAGGCAGACAGACAGACAGACAGACAGACACACAGACAGACAGACAAATAAATAGACAGATAGATAGATAGATAGATACCCCCCCAAAAAAGAAGAATTACTAATATTTTTCTCTTAGTCATGTCACAACAAATGTCACTGGGTGGGCTATGGGATCCCCGGCTTCGAACTAGTTTACCCTTAGGATAGGAGTCGAGAGCAGTATCCACTCAGCCACCTTCACACCACTTACTATAACAATAAGAAGGGATTTACTTTGTGGCTTTACCGGGATTTATAGGTAATGTAAAGGATTAGAAGAAGAGGATTATATGGATTATCATGAACACTTATAGAGGATTAAGGTTGTGGTTTAGGATTTATATATTAATTGATCAGTTAAGAGATTGATTTATGGTTGAGAGGTGTGGCAGAAGTGTGAGCAGTTAGTGGGTCATAATGAAGGAGGGATAGTTTGATGAAGATGTGTGGGTGTGATGTGTGGGTGTGAGTGAGAGGGTGTGTGGTGAGGCTCGTGTGTGGGTGTGTGTGGGTGTGAGTAAGAGGGTGAGTGGTGAGGCTCGTGTGTGGGTGTGTGTGGGTGTGAGTAAGAGTGTGTGGTGAGTCTCGTGTGTGGGTGTGAGTAAGAGGGTGTGTGGTGAGGCTCGTGTGTGGGTGTGAGTAAGAGGGTGTGTGGTGAGGCTCGTGTGTGGGTGTGTGTGGGTGTGAGTAAGAGATAGTGTAAATCTCTCCTCACCCCTCACTCTCTCCTCACCACTCACTCTCTCCTCACCCCTCACTCTCTCCTCACCCCTCACTCTCTCCTCACCCCTCACTCTCTCCTCACCCCTCACTCTCTCCTCACCACTCACTCTCTCTTCCTTCCCTCACTCTCTTCCTTCCCTCACTCATATTTACTCCTTCACCTCCACTTCCCTTCTACATTCCATCTTGTCTCTACCCCCTCCTTCTCTTTCACCCTTTTCTTCTCACCCTTTCTTCTGTAACGTTCCTATCACCTCTCACCCCAACTCACCCCCTGACCCCACCACACCCACCTCCTGACCCCCACCCCAACTCACCCACCTCCTGACCCCCACCCCACCCCACCTCACCCACCTCCTGACCCCCACCTCACCCACCCCTCTCTCCACCATCCAACACCCATTTCCCAGCACATCCACCCCACCAGAGCGGCCGCACAGCTTCCCCATGCTAAGCCGCTTACGTCGTGTTCCCTCCAATGGCAAGTAAATCATGACGAACAACAGATATTCTTTATAAATGACATATTATACCGGGCATGTCTCATTTCATTCTCTTTATTCATACTAAATTTCTTCTGTGGTATAACCAGTTTGATTTAGGATTCCATAAAGTTTAAAATATTGGTAGATGAGATTTGTGTGTGGGTGTGTGTGTGTGTGTGTGTGTGTGTGTGTGTGTGTGTGTGTGTGTGTGTGTGTGTGTGTGTGTGTTGAAAGGCATACATTAGCGGCTAATTCACTCAAATTCCTCGGAGAGAATTTGAGCCAGGGCGCCTTGTGATATATATATTTTTTAATATATGCGAGATGTTGGAGATGTGTGGTGGTGAAGGTGTGTGGTCGTGAAGGTGTGGTGGTGGTGAAGGTATGTGGTGGTGAAGGTGTGGTGGTGGTGAAGGTGTGTGGTGGTGGTGAAGGTGTGTGGTGGTGGTGAAGGTGTGTTGTGGTGGTGAAGGTGTGTGGTGGTGGTGAAGGTGTGTGTTGGTGAAGGTGTGTGGTGGTGAAGGTGTGTGGTGGTGGTGAAGGTGTGTGGTGGTGAAGGTGTGTGGTGGTGAAGGTGTGTGGTGGTGGAGAAGGTGTGTGGTGGTGGTGAAGGTGTGTGGTGGTGGTGTGTGTGTGTGTGTGTGTGTGAGAGAGAGAGAGAGAGAGAGAGAGAGAGAGAGAGAGAGAGAGAGAGAGAGAGAGAGAGAGAGAGAGAGAGAGAGAGAGAGAGAGAGAGAGAGAGAGATCCTCTTAACTAGACATACAGACATACTCACTGTTAAGAAACACACCTCCAGCCATACGAACCTGTTAACAAAAGGAAAATCCAGTTAGTAACAGTAAGTTGTGTATGTGTGTAATAATTAACGGTTTATTGAAAGAGCATGGTAGGTGGAAGGCTGTAAATATATAGTTACACAATTGGGGAATGGGTCCCTTGATTTACAAATAATATACAAGTAACATAAGTGGTACAAATATGACATATAATAACTAGGTGGGGAGAATCTCAAACTACAGGGCATTTCAACATAGTGACAGTGCAAGAAGTAAGATTGACTGGGAGTGAATACTCTGGTTGATTTCAAGTTATTGAAAATTTTTACAATGGTTGGGACTGGGCTGTTCTTATAGCGATCAGTTTGTGCTCGTATGGGCTAGATGCGGTTGTGGTGTCGAACAGCGATTCTCGGACGAGAGATCTCGGATGGTAGTAGGAGCCGGTGTCGAAGATGGTGCAGAAGCTTCTCACCAAATTTGCTGATGAGGTCGTGGTGATGGTCAGAGAGAGCCGAGAGGGTTAGTGTGTTGAGCACTTCTTGATATGTGGAGTAGGAAGGGGAGAGAATAATCTTGCATGCCCTCTTTTGCACTTTATCTAGGTGTTTACGTTGTGTGGCATTTAGGGAGGAAGACCAGGTAGGGGAGGCATAGGTGAGCTTGGGAAGTATGAATGTTGAGTAAACACTGAGGAGCTCGGGTGCAGGAACTCCGAGGGACTTGAGTCGGCGGGGGAGGTGGAGACGGAAACTGGAGGATTTGACAACTTCACTGACGTGTGTTTTCCAATTTAGTTTGTTGTCTTTGGTGACGCCGAGGAGCTTAGTGGAGTCTACAGCCTGGAGTGTGTTGGGACCTAAAGTAATGGAAGGGGGTGGAACAACGTCGAAAGAGAGGTTGATGTGCATAACCATGGTCTTGGTATGGTTGATGGTGACATGGTTGTTGGTGGCCCAGTTTTGGAGTCTGTTCAATAAATCCTGAAGGGCGGTATAGTCGGGAGCAGAATTGTTGACACTGATCCCAATGGTGGAGTCGTCGATATTATTTCCAACGAGCAGGGGTTTCTCTTAGGGCATCATTGATAAGCATAGGGAAGCATAATGTGTGTGTGTGTGTGTGTGTGTGTGTGTGTGTGTGTGTGTGTGTGTGTGTGTGTGTGTGTGTGTGTGTGTGTGTGTGTGTGTATGCCTAAAACAAATCATGAATTAAATAGGAAATGATAACTACAAGTTTATAATCATATGTATGTGAGGTGTCATACAGGTGCCATAGAGTGCCATACAGGTGCCATAGAGTGCCATACAGGTGTCATAGAGTGCCATACAGGTGCCATAGAGTGCCATACAGGTGTCATAGAGTGCCATACAGGTGTCATAGAGTGCCATAGTGCCATACAGGTGTCATAGAGTGCCATACAGGTGTCATAGAGTGCCATACAGGTGTCATAGAGTACCAGCATCCAATTATAACATGCTCTTACATCATCGCTATACACCCTCTACACCTCTTTAGTTCACGCCTAACACCATTAAACTTTTATGGCTACTGAATGACTGAAAAAAAAAGCATTATTCTCCTTTAATCTTTACCCCTTCAAGAGTCGAGGAAATTATTACGTTTCTGAATAGACGGCAGAAGGTGTTTCCCAGAATCCTCACCACAAGATTCAACTGTAGGGTAATTACTGTAAGGCTTTGAATTTTTTGGGATGGAAATAACAAGTCATTCGGGGAATCTCGTCTCGTTATGGAAGCTATTCACTGGCTGGTGTTGGCTGGCTGGCTTTGGTTGGCTCACACACTAACACACTTTTGAATAAGGATAAAAATAAAGTAGGTGAGAGAGTTTTAGAAATTCTCATGACAGTTTTAATGAGATGTTATTATACTGTAACCAAGAGAGAGAGAGAGAGAGAGAGAGAGAGAGAGAGAGAGAGAGAGAGAGAGAGAGAGAGAGAGAGAGAGAGAGAGAGAGAGAGAGAGAGAGAGAGAATCGCCTACCACAACCACCATTCATCAAACTATCCCAAACTTCTACCATACACTGAATTCATCACTGTCCATCTCAATAAATATTTTTTTAAGTACATAAAAAAAATAAAATCTTCCCGTAGACAATTTCCTTTATATAATACAAATCTTTCTGTGTGTAGTGAATCTTCGTACACCAAAGAGAATCTCATTTCATGCATTGTAAATAATTTTCTGTATGTGTTCTTTGATGTTTTGTTATTAACTTTGTTGCATATTGATCGTTCACTGTTTAAACCACACGACTCTCTTACAATGGGGAAGATGTGGCGTGTGGAGTGTGGCGTGTGGCGTGTGGCGTGTGGAGTGTGGCGTGTGGAGTGTGGCGTGTGTAGTGTGTAGTGTGGCGTGTGTAGTGTGGCGTGTGTAGTGTGGCGTGTGTAGTGTGTAGTGTGGCGTGTGTAGTGTGGCGTGTGTAGTGTGGCGTGTGTAGTGTGTAGTGCGGCGTGTGTAGTGTGGCGTGTGTAGTGTGTAGTGTGGCGTGTGTAGTGTGGCGTGTGTAGTGTGTAGTGTGGCGTGTGTAGTGTGGCGTGTGTAGTGCGGCGTGTGTAGTGTGGCGTGTGTAGTGTGTAGTGTGGCGTGTGTAGTGTGGCGTGTGTAGTGTGGCGTGTGTAGTGCGGCGTGTGTAGTGTGGCGTGTGGCGTGTGTAGTGTGGCGTGTGTAGTGTGGCGTGTGGCGTGTGTAGTGTGGCGTGTGTAGTGTGGCGTGTGTAGTGTGGAGTGTGTAGTGTGGCGTGTGTAGTGTGGCGTGTGTAGTGTGGAGTGTGTAGTGTGGCGTGTGTAGTGTGGCGTGGGGTTCGTGAGATTGGATGGATGCTGTGGCTTCACCTTCACAAAGACTGTAGATTTACCCCCAGGATATTCTTAGATAAAACAACTACGTCATAAAGAGATGATTTTTGTTTTAAATAATAATAATAATAATAATAATAATAATAATAATAATAATAATAATAATAATAACAATGATGATAATAATAACAATAATAATAATAATAATAATAATAAAATAGAGCTTTCCACCTCACCTCCCCCTTTCTGTTGTCCCTGTTAACTCTTTCTGTTGACCCTTCTGTTAACTCTCTCTGTTGACCCTTCTGTTAACTCCCTTTATCTCCTTGTCATTCTATTAAGGTTGGTGCTATTGTCTCTACTACTACTCCTACTACTACTACTCCTCCTCCTACTACTACTACTACTACTACTCCTACTACTTCTCCTCCTCCTACTACTACTACTACTCCTACTACTACTACTACTCCTACTACTACTTCTCCTCCTCCTCCTACTACTACTACTCCTACTACTACTACTACTCCTACTACTACTACTACTCCTACTACATAAATCATAAAATGGCCTCCAGCCTCCCCCAATAGCCACACCTTCGCCACCATTTTATTACCTTAATATTAAATATCCTAATACATAAGAAGCTGCCCTATCTGTGTTGATTAGTTGAGCCGCAGATCCATGCGGCATTCAGTGACTGTAGCCTCATAGTCAATATCTGCAACTGTTGTCGGCTTTGGGGCCGATGCTCTCGTTCCCCTGAGGCAGAGCAAAGCCGACCGAAGGAGAGACGGACAGTCGACACCTCATCCAGGCTGTAACATAACTTCTGGGCTGCTGCTTCTGTTCGGAGATCACCTCCGCGAGTCTGGCGTTGAAGCATCTTGCACTTGGTCCCATCCCACCAGAGGTTGTGAACACAAGAGGAGTGAAGCTGCCTTGATCAACGTTCTGGATTCTCTCCCCATATGCCCTTATCTTGTCGTTCTCGTTCCTACTGTGTGCAGCATCGAGAGCTAAGTTACGGTGACATGCAGCCATGGGATAAAAAATCCTGATGTCGAAGAAGGCTCGCTGTCCCAGGGTCCAAAATCCTTGAGCACTGACGTCCACACGGGCTTCGTTGGATGTGTTTGAAATCCTATGTTGGAAAATCTCACCGTCCAATGGAAGGAGGGTCGGTTCTACCTTGACATCACGGCAGATTTCCTTCAACATATTTGCTGTGAGATCCCTTACTTCGTCATGCCTCAGGCATATGACGCCCCCCTTCTTGCACACCATGGCGTGATCGACGTCATAGGAAGAGCCACACATGCATTGGGAGGGTAAACCTTCTACTGGCCTACTGTACCTTAGAGCAATGGCATCTGTAAATTCTTGTTTATTGAGACTGAAACCATTTGCCCTTATCGGTAACATAGTTAACCAGTTCTAGGCGCCCACCTCCTGCGCTAAAGCTACATTTTTTTCAAATTCTCTGGTACCTGCAGCAACAGTTGCTGCAGCTTATCACTTTGGCCGTGCTGTCGTTCTGTCGTAATGGACCATCGAATCTTGTTTACTTCACTGGTATCCACCTCCCCCGTTGCGTTCTGAGCTATTATGTGGTCCGTGAGGGCTGCCGTGAGCTTTGAGTTTTGATGTTCGGTGGCAGCAATCTCCTCTGATTTGGTCAATCTCATTCCTCCCAGTCTCGGTGGAGGGGCGAGGAGTGATATTTCTGCTGGGTGACTACTACTACAAATACACTTTTCCTTCAGCATCCTCACAGGTACACAGCCCTTCTGACGTCACTTAAAAACCTTCAATATTTACTAAGTCTTTCAAGTGTTATTCTCTCTCTCTCTCTGTTACCTCTCCTCCCTGGCCTTCACCGCCGCCCACTGGTTCACTCCGATTCCCGGTAGCCAAGTCAGCTTAGATCTTGAAAGCATATATCCACACTTTTCCCTACCTGGCCAGATACCTGTCTCCGTACCTGTACCTGTCTCCGTACCTGTACCTGTCTCCGTATCTATACCTGTCTCCGTACCTGTACCTGTCTCCGTACCTGTACCTGTCTCCGTACCTGTACCTGTCTCCGTAACTGTACCTGTCTCCATAACAGTATTAGTATTTGTATCTAACGAGTATTTAGATCCGTACAAGTTCTTTTAATTTGTACCTGAACCAGTTTATGTACCGGGGTCTGTACCAATTTATGTACCGGTTTATGTACCGGTTGCCGTACCAGTTTATGTACCGGTTGCTGTACCAGTCTCTGAACCTACACACATTATGTCAGCTTCAGTAGTTTCTGTAGCTGTAGTTATATTGTTAATTATTACTGAGGTGATTTGATATTCACTTTGAATTTAATTATGTCAGGAGGATGTGGGTAGTCTACTGAGACCTGAGGGGTGGAAAGCGGATGAGAAGTGAGGGGAGGAGGGGGTGATGATGGAGAGGGAGTGAAGTAAGAGATGATGAAAGGGAAGTGGGAAAGAGAGGGGATAAAGAAGTAAAAGGGGGAGAGAGATGGAAACAATATGCATATAACACCTAACCTAACCTAACCTAACCTAACCTCACCAAACTTAACCTAACCTAACCACAACAAGTACCTGAATAATGTCTCCTTGAGGTAAGATAAATAGCCTCAGGTTCTAAAGACTAACACAGCCAGGTAAGGTTAACACAGGTAATTATTAAAGAAAGGTAAAAAAATTAAGTTAATCTTTTTTTTTTTTTGGTGACAGAAGAATTATTTTTGACAACTAATGAAAGTGAGTTAAGAAAAAGATATAAATGTTTTACTCATCACAAACTTACGGACGACAGAGATAATTAAGACAAGTTGTGTGTTTTAGTGATGGTTGATGGCAGTGGTGTTTTGAGATGGACTTATAAATGAATTGATGTTGAAGGCAGAAGGAGAGAGTGAGGGTGATGGTAGTAACTCCTCTATCTCTCTCACTGTTCCTCTCCCTCACTCCTCCTCAACCTCATTCTTCCTCTCCCTCGCTCCTCCTCTTCCTCATTCTTCCTCTCCCTCACTCCACCTCTCCCTCACTCCACCTCTCCCTCACTCCACCTCTCCCTCACTCCTCCTCTCCCTCACTCTTCCTCTCCCTCACTCTTCCTCTCCCTCACTTCTCCCCTCCCTCACTCCTCCTCTTCCTCATTCTTCCTCTCCCTCACTCCTCCTCTCCCTCACTCTTCCTCTCCCTCGCTCCTCCTATCTCTCACTCCTCCTCTCCCTCACACGTATTACTGTCACCTCCACCAACTCAAGAGGGACTTAGGCTTTTAAGGCAACTTTTGGCTTCACTGCTGAGGTCAAGTGTAATCATGCACTTACACGTTACCTTAAAATAAAGTGTTAAATGGTAAGCGACGACCCCCTCCACTCTACCTTACTGGAAGACGACCCCATCCACCCACTACTGGAAGACGACCCCATCCACTCTACCTTCCTGGAAGACGACCCCATCCACTCTACCTTACTGGAAGACGACCCCATCCACTCTACCTTCCTGGAAGACGACCCCATCCACTCTACCTTCCTGGAAGACTACAACCGCCACTCTACCTTACTGGAAGACGACCCCATCCACCCACTACTGGAAGACGACCCCTTCCACTCTACCTTCCTGAAAGACGACCCCATCCACTCTACCTTCTTGGAAGACGACCCCATCCACCCACTACTGGAAGACGACCCCATCCACTCTACCTTACTGGAAGACGACCCCCATCCCCTCTACCTTACTGGAAGACGACCCCCTACACCCACCATACTAGAAGACGACCCCCTCCACTCTACCTTACTGGAAGACGACCCCCTACACCCACCATACTGGAAGACGACCCCCTCCACCCACTACTGGAAGACGACCCCCTCCACCCACCATACTGGAAGATGACCCCATCCACTCTACCTTACTGGAAGACGACCCCATCCACTCTACCTTACTGGAAGACGACCCCCTACACCCACCATACTGGAAGACGACCCCCTCCACTCTACCTTACTGGAAGACGACCCCCTCCACCCACTACAGGAAGACGACCCTCTACACCCACTACTGGAAGACGACCCTCAACCCTTCGATCAGATAATTAGCACTTCTCTCCCTTGGCTCAGCTGCCGCCATGGACCGGAAAATATGAAAGCAATAAACGGGGAGTGGAGGACGTGTTTGTTGATGGCCAGGTGCCTGATGGGAGGGAAGTGAGAGGTGGAAGAGGGTGATGATGATGATGATGATGAGAGGGAGAGAGAGAGAGAGAGGGAGAGAGAGTTGGTTGGGTCCCTCCACTTATACAAACTATAATAAGCCATAGTTGATGTTTCTTTAAGGTGATCACAATCTTGTTTACCTTTACGCATAAGTAATTAAGATCTTGCATAATTAGGGCAAAAGTAATCAAATCTCTGTTTATTCTCAGCATAAATGATAAAAATCCGAATAATTAATCTCAACGTTGATAATAATATCTGTTTAATGATGCTGGAAGGACAACACCGCCTCCCTGTTCGCACGTCCGTCTGTCGCCAAACTTACAATCAATAATTTTTTAGAGGTAGCGTGGTTAAGATAGGGAAAAGGTCAACCACGGAAATTAGATACGGAAAAGGTCAACCACGGAAACTAGATACGGAAAAGGTCAACCACGGAAACTAGATACGGAAAAGGTCAACCACTGAAACTAGATACGGAAAAGGTCAACCACGGAAACTAGATACGGAAAAGGTCAACCACGGAAACTAGATACGGAAAAGGTCAACCACGGAAACTAGATACGGAAAAGGTCAACCAATGAAACTAGATACGGAAAAGGTCAACCACGGAAACTAGATACGGAAAAGGTCAACCACGGAAACCACTACCAAAAATAAGGTTTTCTAGGGTATTTTGTGATGGTTTAAGCAGATCTGACCTATATTTCTGTCGCCATGAGGGCAGATCAGAGCTTTGAAGTAGAGGGAATTTGTGGGGTAAGCAACATGCAAAAAATTGACGAAGTGAGACCTAACGAAAACTCCTACCCAGAGAAACCAGAAGGACCTAACCTAACCAGAGAAACCAGAAGAACCTAACCTAACCAGAGAAACCAGAAGAACCTAACCTAACCAGAGAAACCAGAAGAACCTAACCTAACCAGAGAAACCAGAAGGACCTAACCTAACCAGAGAAACCAGAAGGACCTAACCTAACCAGAGAAACCAGAAGGACCTAACCTAACCAGAGAAACCAGAAGGACCTAACCTAACCAGAGAAACCAGAAGGACCTAACTTAACCAGAGAAACCAGAAGAACCTAACCTAACCAGAGAAACCAGAAGGACCTAACTTAACCAGAGAAACCAGAAGGATCTAACCTAACCAGAGAAACCAGAAGAACCTAACCTAACCTAACCTAACCTTACTTAACTTTACCTAACCTAACCTAACCTGAATCTTCTAGAAAACAGATTTAAATAAAACTTGTTTGTAAACTTGACAAAACAAATACCAAAAATAATAATAATAATCAACATTTCCCACCCATGTTTGTAAAGAGTTATGACATTGACTTTCCTTATGAAAAATTTGTTGCTCAATGGTTGAAAACACTCTTGAAACGACGGCATGAGTTTAATAAAGAAAATAATAACATCTAGACTGTCAGAGGAATTATCACCATTGGATTCATCTTCCTTACCATTCAAACATTAACAGATACACTCACAGGTACTACAAAAGACACACTCACAGGTACTACATAAGACACACTCACAGGTACTACATAACACACACTCACAGGTACTACATAACACACACTCACAGGTACTACAAAAGACACACTCACAGGTACTACAAAAGACACACTCACAGGTACTACATAAGACACACTCACAGGTACTACATAACACACACTCACAGGTACTACATAAGACACACTCACAGGTACTACATAAGATACACTCACAGGTACTACATAAGATACACTCACAGGTACTACATAAGACACACTCACAGGTACTACAAAAGACACACTCACAGGTACTACATAAGATACACTCACAGGTACTACATAAGATACACTCACAGGTACTACATAAGACACACTCACTTTAAGACTGAATGAGAGTTGGAAGGAAGATGAAAATATTGCCCTCGGGTGTAGACAAAGATACTTAATACAGTGAAACCTCTATTTAACGGACTATATGAGTAGGGTAGTCCGTTATGTGTGAAACCTCTATTTAACGGATTATATGAGTAGGATAGTCCGTTATGTATGAAACCTCTATTTAACGGATTATATGAGTAGGGTAGTCCGTTATGTATGAAACCTCTATTTAAGGGATTATATGAGTAGGGTAGTCCGTTATGTATGAAACCTCTATTTAACGGATTATATGAGTAGGGTAGTCCGTTATGCATGAAACCTCTACTTAACGAACTATATGAGTAGGGTAGTCCGCGATGTATGAAACCTCTATTTAACGGATTATATGAGTAGGGTAGTCCGTTATGTATGAAACCTCTATTTAACGGATTATATGAGTAGGGTAGTCCATTATGTATGAAACCTCTATTTAACGGACTATATGAGTAGGGTAGTCCGTTATGTATGAAACCTCTATTTAACGGATTATATGAGTAGGGTAGTCCGTTATGTGTGAAACCTCTATTTAACGGACTATATAAGTAGGGTAGTCCGTTATGTATGAAACCTCTATTTAACGGACTATATGAGTAGGGTAGTGCGTTATGTATGAAACCTCTATTTAACGGATTACTATATGTAAGTAGCTAATCCGTTAGATCGAGGTCCGTTTTATGGAGGTTTTTGTATATATAATCCCCGACCCCTGTGACTGCCAGAGAGTCCTTTAGGCTCCGGACCAGTGACTGACCCAAGAGTCTTTCAAGAGTCTCCATTACTCCCGAGAGTCTTGAGGAGTTTATGTTCCCACCGGTGCCAAGAGTTGCTGTTGTTAGAGATATACGATGGGAGAAATAATGACACGGAGGAAATTTATGAAACTCGATGATGTGGTTTGTAATAATGAAAGAATACACTGTTGAAACTAAGGCTTATAGCAGACAGACAGACAGACAGACAGACAGACAGACAGACAGAGACACACACACACACACACACACCACCAGGACCGTTCTCTCTCTCTCTCTCTCTCTACACTCGCCTCAGGAAATGCTCCTTTCCCACTCTTCCTCTGCGTCGGTGAGTACGTTCAGTAGTCTTCAATTTTTTTTTTTTTTTTACTTTCCGGGTGATGTTGTGGAATGTATCACACCGAGTGGAAATTCTTGGAATTCTGTGGGTACACTGTCTTAACATTCCCCCCCTCCCCTCTCCTTCTTCCCCCCCCCCTCCCCTCTTCTTCCTCCCCCTCCCCTCTTGTTCCTCCCCCTCCCCTCCCCACCCCAACCCCCTCCTAGCACTATGGATGTCAGGTGCCACTTTAGGATGCCCCCATATCTCTCAGTAACCTAACCTAACCTAACCCCCCCCCCCCCCACCACCCACCTCGAAACCGTCATGTTACCCAGTGTATGTGTGTGTGTGGTAAACTGAACACACACACACACACACACACACACACACACACACACACACACACACACAACTTTAACAATCATATCAAAAGCAACAAATATGACTCATTTAAGCGTTGTCCTTCACAGAGAACCATTTTTACCTTCGTTTAAATACCATCTAAAGTTACTACTATTCCCCAGACTACATAAACATTAACTTACAAAATACACTTATGCATAATTACGTATTTACCTTTATTATGATATATACCTGAGGGTTCTTATCACCTTAGGGCTGTCAGTGATAATATTGATCGCTAACAGGTGAGAATAAATTACTTTTCCTAAAGAGCAATACAGCAACACCAACAGGTAGTGTACAGGTGAGTCTATTAATTAAGACGTATGAGGTTAATCTATAACAAGGTAATGACCGTAACCTTCACACCTGTCTCTACCTTATGAGTTAATGTTATGGCGCTGGTCATTATAGCCAGGGGTCATTAACCTTTTACCATATGTCACACACCACTACGATGAAGCTCCTTTATACCTTTTTTTAATCGCTTTTATTACATATTTTTAAAACTTGAAAAATAGAAATGGAAATAAATGAAAAAAAATAAATAAAACAACTACATATTCTCACAAGCTTCGTAAATATATAAGAATAGAGAGTTATTTACCAACATATATTACAGAAGCAATATAAAGCCTTCCAGGGCCTTTGATCTGTGACATTACTAGAGGTTTGCATGGTCATCTATATCGACTGTGGCCCCAGAGAACGTATTTAGCTCTCCATATAATCCGTTAGATGGGGTTTTTATAACGGAATTTCGATATAACGGATTTAACTCTCCATGTAATCCGTTAGATGGGGTTTTATAACGGAATCTCGATATAACGGTTTTAGCTCTTCATATAATCCGTTAGGTGGATTTTCATAGCGGAATCTCGATATAACGGATTTAACTCTCCATGTAATCCGTTAGATGGGGTTTTATAACGGAATTTCGATATAACGGATTTAGCTCTCCATATAATCCGTTAGATGGGGTTTTATAACGGAATCTCGATATAACGGTTTTAGCTCTCCATATAATCCGTTAGGTGGATTTTCATAACGGAATCTCGATATAACGGATTTAGCTCTCCATATAATCCGTTAGATGGGGTTTTATAACGGAATTTCGATATAACGGATTTAGCTCTATATAATCCGTTAGATGGGGTTTTATAACAGAATTTCGATATAACGGATTTAGCTCTCCATATAATCCGTTAGATGGGGTTTTATAACGGAATCTCGATATAACGGTTTTAGCTCTCCATATAATCCGTTAGATGGGGTTTTATAACGGAATCTCGATATAACGGATTTAACTCTCCATGTAATCCGTTAGATGGGGTTTTATAACAGAATTTCGATATAACGGATTTAGCTCTATATAATCCGTTAGATGGAGTTTTCATAACGGAATCTCGATATAACGAAATTTTAAATCGATGTAGTTCGTTAGATGGAGGTTTCATATATAACGGGCCCTCGATATAAAGAATCTTCCTCACCATATCGTCCGTTAAATAGAGGTTTCACTGTATATAACTGTATAGATTGAATTTCTTTAGCAGTTTAAGGATGGATATAGTGTCGACAACGGACACTTGTACACACTGAAGATTCATCATTGCTGACCCCTGACTACTACGGGACTTGACCACACACACACACACACACACACACACACACACACACACACACACACACACACACATACACACACACACACACACACACACACTCAATAAAACTTTAATCCCATGTCATTAACTTTAACCCAATTAAGTTAAACCTGAATTAAAGTTGAAGCCCAAGAGAAAAAGGCGATGCGGTAGTGTAAATAAAAGAGTAGGTGGAGGGAATCCTTTTGACCAGAGGAGGATGTAGAGAGGGGGAGGAGGATGTAGAGAGGGGGAGGAGCGTGTAGAGAGGAGGAGGAGGATGTAGAGAGGAGGAGGAGGATGTAGAGAGGGGGAGGAGGATGTAGAGAGGAGGAGGAGGATGTAGAGAGGGGGAGGAGGATGTAGAGAGGGGGAGGAGGATGTAGAGAGGGGGAGAAGGATGTAGAGAGGGGGAGGAGGATGTAGAGAGGAGGAGGAGCGTGTAGAGAGGAGGAGGAGGAGGATGTAGAGAGGGGGAGGAGGATGTAGAGAGGGGGAGGAGGATGTAGAGAGGGTGAGGAGGATGTAGAGAGGGGGAGGAGGAGGATGTAGAGAGGGGGAGGAGGATGTAGAGAGGGGGAGGAGGATGTAGAGAGGAAGAGGAGGATGTAGAGAGGGGGAGGAGGATGTAGAGAGGAAGAGGAGGATGTAGAGAGGGGGAGGAGGATGTAGAGAGGGGGAGGAGGATGTAGAGAGGAGGAGGAGGATGTAGAGAGGGGGAGGAGGATGTAGAGAGGAGGAGGAGGGGCAAAGAGAAGATAAAATAAGGGAAGAGGGAGAAGGGAGATGACTCGTCCTCCTCTTCCTCCTCCTTAGGGTACTGGGCAGGTGTATCCTATTGCTACTACAGGTTAATTAATGTCTTCATACCTTACCTAACCTAACCTAACCTAACCTAACCTAACCTAACCCAACCCAGTCTAACCTAACCTAACCTAACCCAACCCAGTCTAACCTAACCTAACCTAACCCAGCCCAGTCTAACCTAACCTAACCCAGCCCAGTCTAACCTAACCTAACCTAACCTAACCTAACCCAGCCCAGTCTAACCTAACCTAACCCAGCCCAGTCTAACCTAACCTAACCCAGCCCAGTCTAACCTAACCTAACCTAACCTAACCTAACCCAGCCCAGTCTAACCTAATCTAACCCAGCCCAGTCTAACCTAACCTAACCCAGCCCAGTCTAACCTAACCTAACCCAACCCAGTCTAACCTAACCTAACCTAACCCAGCCCAGTCTAACCTAACCTAACCTAACCCAGCCCAGTCTAACCTAACCTAACCTAACCTAACCTAACCTAACCCAGCCCAGTCTAACCTAACCTAACGCAGCCCAGTCTAACCTAACCTAACCTAACCTAACCTAACCCAGCCCAGTCTAACCTAACCTAACGTAACCCAGCCCAGTCTAACCTAACCTAACCTAACTCAGCATGTGATCTGCTTTCTCTGTCAACAGGTTAGGTTAGGTTAGGTTTACTGATGAAGTTATGAATATATTTTAAAAATGTTTTCCCAAGTTAAAAATAGATTCACCCGAGAACTTCCTAATTAAAGTCGGAGTTTAATATTCATTCATAAAATTCGCTGTTTTTGATGGTTATGACGTCATTACTGTCCACCCACGTCATGGTTGTTACGTCATCACTGTCCACCCACGTCATGGTTGTTACGTCATCACTGTCCGCCCACGTCATGGTTGTTACGTCATCACTGTCCACCTACGTCATTGTTTGTTTACACTACGTCTTCAGTCGGGTGTGTTAAGTTAGGTTAGGTTAGGTTAGGTTAGGTTAGGTTAGGTTAGGTTAGGTCAGGTGTGTTAAGTTAGGTTAGGTTAGGTTAGGTTAGGTTAGGTCAGGTGTGTTAGGTTAGGTTAGGTAAGGTCAGGTGTGTTAGGTTAGGTTAGGTTAGGTTAGGTCAGGTGTGTTAGGTTAGGTCAGGTGTGTTAGGTTAGGTCAGGTGTGTTAGGCTAGGTTAGGTCAGGTGTGTTAGGTTAGGTCAGGTGTGTTAGGTTAGGTTAGGTCAGGTGTGTTAGGTTAGGTCAGGTGTGTTAGGTTAGGTCAGGTGTGTTAGGTTAGGTTAAGTCTCCAATCACGTGTGTTATTTAATTTACCTGATAATATAAGATGAATAACCTCCACTAAACCAATAAACCACGAGACAGGCTTCGGAAGGTTAAACAAGACTCCTGTTAACCCAAGACTAAACCTAAACCCTGTACTTCAAACATTACTTGATGGTTTAAAGTTTCAGTGTACTTTAAGATATCAAACAGTATTCATAATTTATAGATGCATGTATAATGTATAACCTAGCATGTATTAAGCGGCCTCTAGTGAAAAGTATGAAGCTCTTAGTAATTAATTTAGAGTTCAGGTGTTTGATTATTTATACGTGAGCCTTTTAAAGTCTAAGAGGTAAATATTGTTAAGAAATGAAGGTTATACTTAATGAGTCTAAAAGTACACCCAAGGCGTGTAGTGTAAGCTACCTGGCTCACAACCCAATTAAGGGAAGGTGCATCAGGTAAGGTAAGGTACACCAGGTGAGACACGGTACACCAGGTGAGATACGATACACCAGGTACGATAAGATACACCAGGTAGGCAAGTATTCTCCCTAAGACAGTCAGAACCACACACACACACACACACACACACACACACACACACACACACACACACACACACACTCAATTTCCCGAGACATTAAAGGCTTCTAGGTTACTCGTGGACCTCTTCAAACACGGACGCCTCTGATGAAAATAAATTATGAAAGGACAGACAGACAGACAAACTCAACCACCCTGAAGATAAACATCCCATTACCTCGATGGTTTCATAAAAATAAAATAAAAAATAAAATCCTTTGACGATTTTTTTAATGTGATGTATTTTTAGTATCGTGGGAAAGTTTGTATTAAGGTAAATTGTAAATATAAACAACTAACGATATATTGGTGATTTGTGTGTGAATGAGTGAATGAAAATGAAAAATAGTAAGAATATGTGGAGTTTCTGAATGTTGGAGGAGGGTGAGAAAGGGGACACACACACACACACACACACACACACACACACACACACACACACACACACACACACACACACACACACACACACACACACTCCTACTCCACATATCAAGAAGCGCTCAACACACTGACCCTTTCGACTCTCACTGACCATCACCACGACCTCATCTGCAAATTTGGTAAGAAGCTTCTACACCATCCCCGACACCGGCTCCTACTACCACCTGAGATCCCTTGTCCGAGAATTGCTGTTCGACACCACAACCGCATCCAGCCCATACGTGCACGAACTGATCGCTATAAGAACAGCCCAGTCCCAACCATTGTAAAAATTATCAATAACTTGTAATACTGTAACACTGTCACTATGTTGAAATGAACTGTAGTTTGAGCTTTTCCCCATCTAAGTTATTATATGTCTTATTTGTGTCACTTATGTTACTTGTATATTATTTGTAATTCGTAACCCATTCCCCAAATATGTAACTGTATATTTTCAGCCTTCTGGCTGCCAAGCTCTTTCAATAAACCGTTAATTATTATTATTATTATTATTATTACACACACACTGAAGCTCCTCCACTCCAAACAAACTCAATCCTCTTGAAGTAAACATTAAAAAAAAAGTATATATATTTTTTCCAAAGTTTACAACTATATTAACAAAAAGTCACAAAGAAACTATTATAATTTACCTTGAGAATGAAGAAGTAAATTATAATTGATGCTATGATAAAAAAAAAAGTGTTGCTCTTATACATTGCGTCACTAGCATCAAACCCTATGGAGAAGTATTTAATCCCAGTTAGGAAGGGGATTTAGAAGGGATTAATGGATTTGATAGCAGGAGTAGTGTCTAGGGGGAGGGAGATTTAATGCCTTCATTTTCCTTTTCACTCTCCTCTCTTCTCCTTCTTTCCTCTCTCCTTCATTCTCCTCTCTTCTTCACCCACTCTCTCCTTCCTCTCTCTCCTATCCTCCACTATTCCCTCACCATCTTCCATCCTTTCTTTTTTCCCATCCTTTCTAAATCATCCCTCCCCCCCCCTCCCTCAGGTAATTCAAGAAGGTGGAGCCTCAAGACACTACCTGCTCTCACCTGCTCTCACCTGCCTCTAGTGTGTAATTAAACCACTTTTCTCTCTATGATTTTTCACTCAATAGAATTTTTAAAGTGGGGGATTATAGATGTTTCTTTTACGGGGAATTATAATTATTTTTAGTTGGGGGGGGGGTAATTATTTCAAGGTGATATACAGGTGTTAATTTTAAGGTCAATTAAGTCAATGAGAGACAATACTTATGAGAATTTTTAGAGATATAATTAGTCTCTTATCATAGTTTCTATTTACAAAGTCTCATTCAGGTTCAAACATAGAATCTCTTTTATAAGGAATAATTACAATAAATCAATTTTGCTTGGGAATGGAAGCAAATCAATTTAGGAAGGTTAATTACCAGGTGACCGAATGAGATCTCTGTTGATAACTTATGAGAAGAGAAATAAAATGTGTTTTTCTGGTGTGATATGTGAAGGAAATTGTGGAATGTGTTTGCTGATGCAGTAAACGATTAGCTGTGAGATATCGTATTTAAAGGGTTAAGATATCGTACTCAAGGGGTTAAGATATCGTACTTAAAGGGTTAAGATATCGTACTCAAGGGATAAGATATCGTACTCAAAGGGTTAAGATATCGTACTCATGGGGTTAAGACATCGTACTCAAGGGGACAGACAGACAAACAGACAGACGGGACAGAAAGCAATTCCCTATCCCTACCTGCGGGCAAGGTAACTAGTAAGGTTAATTTCAATGGAATTTTACACATGAGGCCGTATCAACCTGGGATGACGTGAGACTGGTAGAGAACAAGAGGAGGAGGAGGTCGAGGAGGAGGAGGTCGAGGAAGAGGAGGTCGAGGAGGAGGAGGTCGAGGAGGAGGAGGACAAGGAAGAAGAGGTCGAGGAGGAGGAGGACAAGGAAGAAGAGGTCGAGGAGGAAGAGGAGGTCGAGGAGGAGGTCGAGGAGGAGGAGGAGGCGGTCGATGGCTGGCAGGAAGAGCCTCGAGAGAGTTCATGCTTCATAAACTTGTCGTCTACAAAAGCCCAAGTTTATTGTTTATTTAGTGGAGTAATAACTCGTACCAAGGGATGGAGAATAATCGGGGACAATAATCCTCTTGAAGTAATCGATATTTGACGAATAAAACACAAATAAACGATTACAATAGCAGAAACTGATTGATGATTGGGTCTTGTATATTTGTTTACTTGTGACGTCAATGTGTTATTAGCCAATAGTAGTTTAGAGATATTATGTTTACTTGTGACGTCAATGTGTTATTAGCCAATAGTAGCTTAGATATATTATTTCATGCATTGTGTTGGTGTTTTGGCGTCACTTAGTGTTATGTAGGGCACTAGAACACAAGAACCCACATACCAAACCTCACCACCACATAACGCCACAAGTGTTATGTAGGACAGAACACATAACCTACATACCATCCTTCGCCACCACATAACGCCACAGTGGTAGGAAGTATAATAGTCATATCCCAACAATTGTCTCTTTGATGCCAGACCACAACGAGGCCATCACGAGGTTGGCACATACCAGGCGAGGCGGTTCAGTCCCTTCTACCTCACATATCTCCCCCTTGCTTCCACCTTCTTCCATCTTTACCTGTTCCTTCCTACATAACGTTCCAACTCTTCCTGCACCCCCCCCCCCTCCCTTCTCGCTCCTATTAAAGCAATCATTACATACTAGCGTGGTTAAGTCTATACACAAAGTAATTAATGACTCTTAATTAGTAGTTAACTCATCTTCTTCCCTTTAACAATCTTCTGTATATTCTAGCTGTTGTTGTTGGTGTTGTTAGTAGTAGTAGTAAGTAGTAGTAGTAGTAGAGTCCTGACAGAGATTTTCGTTACCCAGGTCTTAGAGATGTAAGACTCATTAACAAATTGCAAGACTACTATAAGTTGTGGTCATGTTTCTAACGCATTATGATAATTGGAAGTTTATTTATTTTACGTCAAAGTTTTAAGTGCACCCAAGCTGCATTTAGTTACAGATTCTGACGCGTCGAAAAAGAAAGCACTTTACCTTTTAAGAATATTGTATCTTCTACCCAATAAAGGAGTTTTATACCATTAAGAAAGATCATTTAGAGAAAGAATTTTGGACTGCGGGTATATTCTGAAGGCGAGTCATAATGAATGTAGAAATTACTAGACAAAGAGCTAATAATATTCATGGATATCTGAGGCGTCATTTTTATTTTTCAAGGCGTAATAAATTATTCCTCACACTTCCACACACCAACACCGTATAAGGCACAGTTATTCAGATTCGTTTAACTAGTTCCTACACACATTACACCACGAATACCACCAATTAGATATAAAATTCCTTATCACAGTACAATAGAATGATCTTGTAAACTATCTCACTGTGGGTCAATCACCTTAATGACTGGCTTACAGATGGGAAAGCTTAAGGGCACTAGAACTGGGTCAAACTGGTGCTCGCTATTCACTACGACTGGAGCGGCGGAAGATTGGAACAAATGTGT
The DNA here is from genome assembly GCA_958450375.1 of Homarus gammarus. Classification (NCBI taxonomy): domain Eukaryota; kingdom Metazoa; phylum Arthropoda; class Malacostraca; order Decapoda; family Nephropidae; genus Homarus; species Homarus gammarus. The sequence goes on along the minus strand of CAUDMG010001635.1, from coordinate 975,444 downwards.
AGGAAGAGGAGGAGGAGGGCAGAGGAAGAGGCCAGAGAAGGAGGCCAGAGGAGGAGGGCAGAGGAGGAGGCCAGAGCAAGAGGGCAGAGGAGGAGGCAAGAGTAGGAAGTCAGAACAAAAGGCCAGAGCAAGAGACTAGAGAAGGGGGGAAGAGCAGGAGGCCAGAGGAGGAGGTCAGAGCAAGATGTTAGAGCGGGAGGCAAGAGGAGGAGGTCAGCGTAGGAGGTCAGAGCAAGAGGCCAGAGCAATAGGTCAGAGCAAGAGACCAGGGAAGGGGGGCAGAGCAGATGGCCACGGCAGGAGGCCAGACAACAGCGTACTTGAGATTTATGGTGGGAAGAGGAAGCCACTTTGTGTTTAGAGTCGCTGATCCAGGCCCTAACTGTGAGTAATGCCGCCAGGGTCGTGAGGGAACTGTGAAGACACCTCACCTCTCCCTCCCTCCCTCCCTCACCTTCTCTCATCCCCTCTCCCCTAGTTTCTCACCTCCCTGACCCTGTCTTGTCCCTTCCTTTCCCCTGCTTCTCACCTCCCCTCCCCAACCTTCTCCTCTCCCTTACCCTCCACCCACCTTCTCACCTCCCCCTCCACCACCTTCTCACTTTCCCCCACCTTCCCCCCTCTCTCCCCCACCTTTTCCCCTACCTTCTACCCACCTTCTCACCTCCCCCTCCCCAACCTTCTCCTCTCCCCTACCCTCCACCCACCTTCTCACCTCCCCCTCCACCACCTTCTCACTTTCCCCCACCTTCCCCCCCTCTCTCCCCCACCTTTCCCCCACCCTCCCCCTCCCACGGGTCCTCAGGTCAGAAAGATCAAGGTACTCAGCAGGCTAGACGCATCACGTCGCGGCCTCAGCTGTCACCTTAGTTGATGGCAGGAAATATCTCACCGAGGAAGGGCGCTGAGGCCAGGCACTGGGACTACAACTACTGAAGGAGGATGAAAGATCTGCTCAGGTATTACGTGACGCAAACACCTGAGGGAGGTAATACAGAACTGAGGGGCGGCAATGGTGTTCGTGTGCGGCGATGGTACTCGTGTTGATGGACAAAATAAGAAGAAAAACAAGATTGACTAAAAAATAAAAATATATTTCAAGTATTAATGTGAATAGTCTATATTTTTTTTATTGGTTGTTTTAGTTATTCATAATTTATCGAAAATCTCAATCAGTTTCTTCTTGTTTTTGTGTTTTTGGTGGGGACATATTTTGCATTACCGTATACATTCGTCCCTTTATACAGCAGCCTGATGCTTTGATTATTGTTCCACGTTAGCTGTGTGTGGTTGGGTTAGGTTAGGGTAGGGTGGGTGTATAGGTAGGTTAGGTTAGGTTAGGTAGGGTAGGGTAGGGTAGGGTAGGGTAGTGGAGGGGAGGGGAGGGTAGGGCAGGGTAGGGTAGGGTAGGGTAGGGCAGGGTAGGGTAGGGTACCTGCCAATCACCAATTACCCCTCACAAACACCTCAACACTAGGCCTCTAATTCGGAAAATTAAGTTTTATAATTAATTAACAAAAGATAATTGAAAACCACGATTGGAATTACCTGACAAACACATCCATGAATATAACCATTAATGAGGCTGAATAATGCCTTTGTTTATAAGACTCCCGGCAGGCTGCGTGTCACACCACCATCACTACACCACACTACACCACACTACACCATACCATCCTCAGCCCTACAGTGTTGCCAACTCTCATCAGGTCGAAATAATCTTTCTTTTATCCCGAATATAATTTATATTTTTTGCCAGATCATCAAGTTGACTCGAAATGGCAACTGGCATGGAAACGCTGAGGCCGGAGATATATATTGACTGGCATAAAAGAGAGAGAGAGAGAGAGAGAGAGAGAGAGAGAGAGAGAGAGAGAGAGAGAGAGAGAGGCGTACAGAGACAGTCAGACAGAGATAAAAGTGTCTCTTCAAAATCTTTTCACCAACACATTTTTTTCACTTTTTGCCGGAAACACCAGAATTGCACCATCATCACCACTATCACCACCATCATTATCACCACTATCACCACCATCATTATCACCACTATAAAGTCAAATAAACATTAATTATTGAAAATATAAAAAAAAAATCCACAAAAGTCTACGGTGTTACCTTACCACATTTCACTTCCTCTGCTACTGTCGGCCGCTCGTGTCTCTCTCTCTCTCAATATCTCAAATTTCTCCTATCTCTCTCTCTTTATCTCTCGATTTTCTTCATCCCTTTATTTCTATCTACTATTTTCCTTCTTCTTTCCTTATGCTTTTTTCCCTATTACTTTTTTTTTCCATCTTCTCTTTCGTTCTTCCCTTGGGTGTGTTGCCGTCCGCAGTAACTCAATATAGTAAAGGGAAAAAAGATGATAAAATTGTAAAACTATTTCTTACCATTTTATCCAAGTGTCTCTCCACCACACACACACACACACACACACACACACACACAACTAAGCATGTGTGTGTGTGTGTGTGTGTGTGTGTGTGTGTGTGTGTGTGTGTGTCGTTTACAAAAGGTATGGACCAACTTTAGCCATTGTACAGTATTTTATCACGGAGGAATAGGGTCTAGTAGTAGTGGTAATGGTGGTAGTGGTGATGGTGGTAGTGGTGATGGTGGTAGTGGTGGTGGTGGTAGTGATGGTGGTAGTGATGATGGTGGTAGTGGTGATGGTGGTAGTAATGACGATAGTAGTGGTGGTGGTGACGAGGATAGTGAGAATGACTTTAATGGTGATGGTAGTGATGCTTGTGGTGTTGATGGTGATAGTGATGATGGCAACAGTGGTGGTGAGAGTGGCGAGGTGAGGTGAGGTGGCCAGGTCTCTTCCAAAGTATATAACTCGTGGCCAGGTCTCTCTCAAAGTATATAACTCGTGGCCAGGTCTCTCTCAAAGTATATAACTCGTGGCCAGGTCTCTCCCAAATTATATAACTCGTGGCCAGGTCGCTTCCAAAGTATATAACTCGTGGCCAGGTCTCTTCCAAAGTATATAACTCGTGGCCAGGTCTCTCCCAAATTATATAACTCGTGGCCAGGTCTCTCCCAAATTATATAACTCGTGGCCAGGTCTCTCCCAAATTATATAACTCGTGGCCAGGTCTCTTCCAAAGTATATAACTCGTGGCCAGGTCTCTCTCAAAGTATATAACTCGTGGCCAGGTCTCTCTCAAAGTATATAACTCGTGGCCAGGTCTCTCTCAAAGTATATAACTCGTGGCCAGGTCTCTCTCAAAGTATATATCTACCATGGATGGAAAAGTTTGGAAAAGTTTATCCATTACGACTGTCATAGCGTGAGGCTGCAGTTGGGGGCGATTCCTAACCTAACCTAACTTAACCTAACTTAACCTCAAATGCCAAGTAATCCCAGTCCACTCAACGGAAATTGCGTCCCGGTAATTTTACAAGTTGGGAATGTGAAGGCGGGATTGTGCGTTGTGTCGGCCGTGATGCAACCTTGTGTACGCAAACTTAAGTACACAGTGCGCTACAAACACGAACTATAACAGATTTATGTAGAGATATAATTTAATACATAGCTACAAAAAACATGAAAAAAAATAGTAAAATTATATACAAATTATCTTAAAATGCGTCAATATATTACTTTACCTTGAGTGGCGGGAGTAATTAAGGTTGGCAGGACCAGGTACACCTCAACACCTGTAGAACAAGAAGAATCAAGATTAGAGACATAGCCAGGTAAAAGAACTGTAACCAGGTAGATTAATTAAGCACAATGAATTAAACTCCATAATAAAATAAAATTAATAATAATCACAACCCATAACTATAATAGCCTCAGTTGTTAATTAAGATGTTATAACAATATTTTTAATTAGTGTTATATTTAAGTTATGATTAAATAAACACACAAGGTAGCCAAAATAATAATGTTAAATAATAAAACACATTATGATGAGGCCATTTAATGATTATAATAAAACAGATTCCAAACACCACACAAACACAGAGACAGACTTACATGTGAAGGATGGAGACAGACAGACAGACAGACAAACAGACAAACAGACAGACAAAGACAGAATTAACAGCAGTCAATACCATAACCCACCAATCCAACACCAGGTAAGGTTCAGTTATACATCATAGATTAACTGTCCAAACACCCTATACTATATTACCCCCAGAGAGATTAATGATTGAGATGGTCGTTTGTCTGTAATGGTTGAGGTGGTCGTTTGTCAGTGATGAGGAACCTTGCACGACCCCACACGACCATAGTTACGATAACGACTCGATCTGTTTGTGGGAAAAGGATGTTAGTTGATGGCGTGTGGGGGGGAGGGGGAGGTGTGTGTGGGGGAGGGGGGTGCTTGTGTGTGTGGGGCAGGGGGAGGTGTTTGTGTGTTTGGGGGAGAGGGAGGTGTTTGTGTGTGTGGTGAAGGGAGGGGGTGTTTGTGTGTGTGGGGAGGAGGGGGGTGTTTGTGTGTGTGGGGGAGGGGGGTGTTTGTGTGTGTGGGGGGGGGATGTCTGTGTGTGTGGTGAGGGGAGGTGTTTGTGTGTGTGGGGGAGGGGGATGTTTGTGTGTGTGGGGGGGATGTTTGTGTGTGTGGTGAGGGGAGGGGGGTGTTTGTGTGTGTGGGGAGGAAGGGGGTGTTTGTGTGTGAAGGGAGGGGGTGTTTGTGTGTGTGGTGAGGGGAGGGAGGGGGGGTGTTTGTGTGTGTGTGTCAGAAGATGAGTGAATAATCGTGAGTCAGTTCTCTCTCATTATTTCCCTTCGTCAAGTGAATACAAATACGTCACACTGGAGCACCGTGTTTACATTATCTGATTGGTCGCATTGGATACACATCTGCTTCTCTCCCGTCCAATCAACACACGAGATAATTAATCGAACATCAGAAGCCATAGTGGAAAACATTAAGTACAGAGGGTATAAGTGTGTGTGTGTGTGTGTGTGTGTGTGTGTGTGTGTGTGTGTGTGTGTGTGTGTGGATAAAAGACGTAGAAACAAGTAAAGATAATTAAGAAGAGGAAACTAAAGTACGGAATATTATTGTTAAGAGGAACTGATATTGTAGAGGTCAGGGAGGTTGTGGTGGTGGTAGTGGTAGAGCAGTGGCCTCAAGGGACCTCAAGTAGATCTTACGAGGTAAATATAAAGCTTAGAGATGGACCAATGACCAGATGGATGGGTGATACATTGTTACGTCAGTGGTGCTCAGTGGGGGAGAAGAGTCTTTGGTGGTGGTGCTCAGTAGGGGAGAAGAGTCTTTGGTGGTGGTGCTCAGTGGGGGAGAAGAGTCTTTGGTGGTGGTGCTCAGTAGGGGTGAAGAATCTTTGGTGGTGGTGCTCAGTACACAGAAAATTCTTAAAACTACAAGTTCGTGGAAGCATATGCGTGAGACCCTACAATAGCCATGATCACCTGAACACAAACTATCCTCAGAAGAAAGGTGATTCAGGTTAATAGTATCAGGCACACAGGTATAGTGAACACATTAACAACCTAATAAACTCACAGGTTAATTAAGCACATTTACCTAAAGCTTCTCACGCCCGAGGGACACTAAGTGAATTAATAAGAGAGATGATTATTATTTCTCTCGGGAACGCAAACTAAAAAGTCATTAAGGTAAATTATGTTCACTGACGCAGAGACTTACCTTGCTGGTTCGATATTGCTAATTTAAGTAAAGTAAATAATAATCTAAATGTATATAGAACGTGAGGTGAGGTACTGTGTGTTTACAGGTAATATTTATTGTTAATTAGTCTTTAATGCCGTCAAGAACATCAGGGAGGTGAGGGTGATGTAGAGGTGTTTAGGTGAAGGAGGAGGGGAAGGAAGAGAGAAGGAGGCAGAGAGGAAGGAAGGACAGAAAGAGGGGGGAGGGAGGGAAGAGAGAAGAGGGAAGAGAGAAGGGAGGAAGGAGGCTGTGAGGCTGAACATGGTTTCTGTCAGGCGTCCTCTTGTTAACTTGGCAACAGTTCAGTAATGTGTTGTTGCTGTCCTGGTTATAATGAGGTAACGTACGTGTGTGTGTGTGTGTATGTGTGTGTGTGTGTGTGTGTGTGTGTGTGTGTGTGTGAGACAACTTCTTTGACGATGGAGACTCAGAATTTAACTTTACTAAAAAAAAATTGTAAAAAAAAAAATAATTCCTTCCCGACCTTAACTTATTAAACTTACCCAGAATCATCAAAGGAAGCAAGTAGTGGGTGTTCAGACGTTCATAAGTTCTGTTCGTAAGTTCGATTCATAAGTTCTGTTCGTAAGTTCGGTTCATAAGGTCTGTTCGTAAGTTCGGTTCATAAGTTCTGTTCGTAAGTTCGGTTCATAAGTTCTGTTCGTAAGTTCGGTTCATGTCAAGTTCGTTCTAAGTTCGTCTAAGTTCGTCGTTCCATTCATAAATTCAATTCATAAGTTCGAATCTTAAGTTCGGTTAAAAAAATTCGTACATTTATAAGTTCGATTCATAAACGAGGTTGTTAGAGATCTGGTAAATTAAATTATTAGTGTTATTGGAAGTGATGAAAGAGTTTAATTTTACCTAGTACTTTCCCTTCAGAGACAGTGACGGCTGGTGGGGAGGAAAGTGCCCGTGTCAACAATAATCTATCTATCCATCTATCTATCTATCTATTTATCTATCTCTTACATCTCATTAAATATGCAAAAAAATAAAAAAAAATAATAATCTCGAGACACTTCTGAGACACCTTGTATTAAATGGTTCCTAATTCTCTCTCATCTCCTATGCCTTAAACATTCCCTCACCTCTCAATTCTTCCTTCGTTCCTTTAACTGCATTTTCTATTTCCTCACACACATATCTTTAAGGTCCGAGAGCCTCATTGATGGATTCTTTGAGGAGTCTTGGCTGGACTCTCTCTCTCTCTCTCTCTCTCTCTCTCTCTCTCTCTCTCATTCAACTCCTCTTTCACTTATTTTTTCTTCTGATATTATTTATTTTTTATTATTTTTAGTATTTTTTTTTTTATATTACCAGTTTTTAATTACGGTATTTATTAAGTTATGATTATTTTATTGAGTTAATTTTCCCTGAAGGCTTTGAGTGTGTGTGTGTGTGTGTGTGTGGTGTGTGTGTGTGTGTGTGTGTGTGTGTGTGTGTGTGTGTGTGTGTGTGTAAGCCGCCGCAAGGCTTGAGTGTGGGAGTAAGACCACAGGCAAAGGTAAAATCTGGATCCGATTTTCAGATTTACCTCCAGGCAACATGGAACCAGTTTATTGGAGGTTAGAGGTGGAGGTGAGGGTGGAGGGGGGGTGGAGGGTGAGGGTGAGGGTAGAGGGGGGTGGAGGGTGAGGGTGGAGGGTGGAGGGGGTGGAGGGTGAGGGTGGAGGGGGGTGGAGGGTGAGGGTGGAGGTGGAGGGTGAGGGTAGAGGTGGAGGGTGAGGGTGGAGGCGGAGGGTGAGGGTGGAGGTGGAGGGTGAGGGTGAGGGTGGAGGTGGAGGGTGAGGGTGGAGGTGGAGGGTGAGGGTGAGGGTGGAGGGTGAGGGTGGAGGGGGGTGGAGAGTGAGGGTGGAGGGTGGAGGGGGGTGGAGGGTGAGGGTGGAGGGGGTGGAGGGTGAGGGTGGAGGGGGGTGGAGGGTGAGGGTGGAGGGTGAGGGTGGAGAGGGTGGAGGTGAGGGTGGAGGTGAGGGTGGAAGAGGGTGGAGGGTGAGGGTGGAGGGGGGTGGAGGGTGAGGGTGGAGGGTGAGGGTGGAGAGGGTGGAGGTGAGGGTGGAGGTGAGGGTGGAAGAGGGTGGAGGGTGAGGGTGGAGAGTGGTGGTGAGGGTGGAGGAGGGTGGAGGGTGAGGGTGGTAGAGTGGTGGTGAGGGTGGAAGTGAGGGTGGAGGTGAGAGTGGTGGTGAGGGTGGAGGGTGGTGGAGTGGTGAGGGTGGAGAGTGGTGGTGAGGGTGGAGAGTGGTGGTGAGGGTGGAGGGGGTGGAGGGTGAGGTTGGAGAGTGGTGGTGAGGGTGGAGGTGAGGGTGGAGGGTGAGGGTGGAGGGTGAGGGTGGAGGGTGAGGGTGGAGGGGGGTGGAGGGTGAGGGTGGAGGGTGGAGGGTGGAGGGTGAGGGTGGTGGTGAGGGTGGAGGTGAGGGTGGAGAGTGGTGGTGAGGGTGGAGTGGTGGTGAGGGTGGAGAGTAAGGGTGGAGAGTGGTGGTGAGGGTGGAGGTGAGGGTGGAGGGGGGTGGAGGGTGAGGGTGGAGGGGGGTGGAGGGTGAGGGTGGAGGTGAGGGTTGGAGGGGGTGGTGGTGAGGGTGGAGAGTGGTGGTGAGGGTGGAGAGTGGTGGTGAGGGTGGAGAGTGGTGGTGAGGGTGGAGAGTGGTGGTGAGGGTGGAGGGTGGTGGTGAGGGTGGAGGTGAGGGTGGAGGTGAGGGTGGAGGGGGTGGAGGGTGAGGTAAGGATGGACTCAATACTAGCAAGAAGAGGTACTAGCGTGTATGTGTGTGTGTGTGTGTGTGTGTTAGTTGTGTCGTCAGCTTGTCTAGTCTTCACCCTTCACAATTATGGTTCCTCTTGTTACACTAAACTTCGTGGTGTTACAGAATACAAAACTCACACAATCTACCTGGACACAATAGACACACTATACTACACTACAAGTACACTACCCTACGCCTTCCTCCTTACCTCTCCTCCTTCCTTCTTCTCTCACCCCCTTCCTTCTTCCTCCTTCCCTCACCCCCTTCCTCCTTCCCTCACCCCCTTCCTCCTTCCCTCACCCCCTTCCTCCTTCCCTCACCCCATCCTTCCTACCCTCACCCCCTCCCCCCCCCTCAAACTACCCCCAACTTGTCGCAAACTCAATTTCCTCAAGTGTTGCCCAACTCTCTCCACCAATTGAGGGTTCAGCTGGTGGAGATGTTTGATAAGCCGAGCGGGGTGAACACCTGGAGAACAGTGTTGGCTGGCTGGCTGCTGGCAAGTCTCTTAGGAGTGGTTAGCGTGTGGTGGGTGTGTGGTGTGTGTGGTGTTTGTGTGTGTGTGTAAAACCTTATTTTGTTCCCAACAGTTAAAACAATATTGAATAAAAAGACTTTTTTTTTCCCGACGCTAACTATTACTGTTGAATCCTCTACAACAACAACAACAACAACAACAACAATAATAATAATAATAACAAGAACAACAACAACAAGCGAGAGAGAGAGAGAGAGAGAGAGAGAGAGGAGAGTGGTGTAATTCCTGCCCAAATGAGCGTTAAGCCAAAGAGATCAGCGGGAACAAGAAGGGGGCGGGGGACCATCTAATAACTGACCAATGAGCATGAAATACATAGGTAAACATTTGATTTATCAGCCAATGAGAGTGAGATCACGAGCTATACCTTCTGATCCCTTAACCAATCAGCACGAAGCATTAGAGAAGATCAGATTTTTTCACCCAATGAACATGAAATGACTAACAGCATCTGAACACACATTGAGTCAATTAACAGGTGAGTACAGGTGAAGAAGCTGACTGGGGTTACCTACACAATAGAGACAGAAACGAGGCCTTAATTAGGGAGTTAAGGTCTCAGGTAACGGCAGTAATTAGCGTCCCACCTGAGATTAACACAAGCAACAAAACTAATGACCCAACTTACTAAAGGTGGATGTACTGTACCTGTATACCTAACCTAACCTGACCTGACCTGACCTGACCTAACCTAACCTGACCTAACCTGACCTGACCTAACCTGACCTAACCTGACCTAACCTAACCTGACCTGACCTGACCTGACCTAACCTAACCTGACCTGACCTGACCTAACCTAACCTAACCTAACCTGACCTAACCAAACCATAGTCTTCCTTAACCTCTTCTGATATTAACCTTAATATTAACTGATAAATCAAACAAAGGAATTTAAGAATTATTTCAATAAGATATACAAAAATAATAATTTAACATTGTACAATAAGCCATAGTTCTCCACACTAACAAGGTGATTACACATCGTCTGGGCCTCGTTAATAAGAATGATAAACACAATTGGCAGTTCAATCACGGGATGTAATTAGCAATAGTCTACTGATGCTAGGTTGGGTTAGGTTAGGTTTGGTTTGGTGAGGTGAGGTGTGTGTGTGTGTGTGTGTGTGTGTGTGTGTGTGTGTGTGTGTGTCAAAATTACCACCACCACCACCCTTCCCTTACCACCACAAAAGACAAGATAAGGCATTGACCGGTGCTGTGGTTGGGGGGGGGGGGGGGTGGAGGGCCATTAAGCGGTACAGTGGATGGACCATTAAGCGGTACAGTGGAGGGACCATTAAGCGGTACAGTGGAGGGACCATTAAGCGGTACAGTGGAGGGACCATTAAGCGGTACAGTGGAGGGACCATTAAGCGGTACAGTGGAGGGACCACTAAGCGGTACAGTGGAGGGACCATTAAGCGGTACAGTGGAGGGACCATTAAGCGGTGCAGTGGAGGGGCCATTAAGCGGTACAGTGGAGGGGCCATTAAGCGGTACAGTGGAGGGAG
>CAUDMG010001635.1:940000-960000 GCA_958450375.1 Homarus gammarus | reverse complement strand
AACTTATGACTGTGTTCCATAACTTATAACTGTGTTCCATAACTTATGACTGTGTTCCATAACTTATAACTGTGTTCCATAACTTATAACTGTGTTCCATAACTTATGACTGTGTTCCATAACTTATAACTGTGTTCCATAACTTATAACTGTGTTCCATAACTTATAACTGTGTAACATAACTTATGACAGTGTTCCATAACTTATAACTGTGTTCCATAACTTATAACTGTGTTCCATAACTTATGACTGTGTTCCATAACTTATAACTGTGTTCCATAACTTATAACTGTGTTCCATAACTTATGACAGTGTTCCATAACTTATGACAGTGTTCCATAACTTATAACTGTGTTCCATAACTTATAACTGTGTTCCATAACTTATGACTGTGTTCCATAACTTATAACTGTGTTCCATAACTTATAACTGTGTTCCATAACTTATAACTGTGTTCCATAACTTATAACTGTGTTCCATAACTTATGACAGTGTTCCATAACTTATGACAGTGTTCCATAACTTATAACTGTGTTCCATAACTTATAACTGTGTTCCATAACTTATGACTGTGTTCCATAACTTATAACTGTGTTCCATAACTTATAACTGTGTTCCATAACTTATAACTGTGTAACATAACTTATGACAGTGTTCCATAACTTATAACTGTGTTCCATAACTTATAACTGTGTTCCATAACTTATGACTGTGTTCCATAACTTATAACTGTGTTCCATAACTTATAACTGTGTTCCATAACTTATGACAGTGTTCCATAACTTATGACAGTGTTCCATAACTTATAACTGTGTTCCATAACTTATAACTGTGTTCCATAACTTATGACTGTCTTCCATAACTTATAACTGTGTTCCATAACTTATAACTGTGTTCCATAACTTATGACTGTGTTCTATAATTAATTACTTAACTTCTCCTCTCGCTGCATCGTAAACACAAACACCCATATTTTCACAGAGTTAAGGTCTCGTAGATAAGGGAGGGGGGGGGGGAGGGATCATTAACTCACTCCTGCTGTTAACGTTGCAGGCTGTGAATGAATCATCTCTTAAATCACCCCATTTAAGTCTGTTAATGATTCAACTACCCTAATTGGCTCTCTTACACACGTCTGACCATCACACTTCCAGTATCTATGACCAAAAGCCAATGACGGATTTATTGTACAAAGAGGATCCTAACCTAACCTAACCTAACCTAACCTAACCTAACCTAACTCAGTGAATTTGAAGCTTAAGTGGAGGTGAAAGTTGAGTTGGAGGTGGTGGAGGAGGAGATGTAGGTGGAGGAGGAGATGTAGGTGGAGGAGGAGGTGGTGGAGATGGAGGTGGAGGAGGTGGTGGTTAAGGTGGAGGAGGTGGTGGTGAAGGTGGAGGTGGTGGTGTAGTAGGAGGTGGTGGAGGAGGAGATGTTGGTGGAGGAGGAGGTGGTGAAGGTGGAGGAGGAGGTGGTGGAGATGGAGGTGGAGGAGGTGGTGGTGAAGGTGGAGGAGGTGGTGGTGAAGGTGGAGGAGGTGGTGGTGAAGGTGGAGGTGGTGGTGAAGGAGGAGGTGGTGAAGGTGGAGATGTAGGTGGAGGAGGAGGTGGTGAAGGTGGAGGAGGTGGTGAAGGTGGAGATGGAGGTGGTGAAGGTGGAGGAGGTGGTGGAGGAGGAGGAGATGTAGGTGGAAGAGGAGGTGGTGAAGGTGGTGGAGGAGGAGGTGAAGGTGGAGATGGAGGTGGTGAAGGTGGAGGAGGCGGTGGAGGAGGAGATGTAGGTGGAGGAGGAGGTGGTGAAGGTGGTGAAGGTGGAGATGGAGGAGGAGGAGGAGGTGGTGAAGGTGGAGGAGGCGGTGGAGGAGGAGGTGGTGGAGATGGAGGAGGAGATGTAGGTGGAGGAGGAGGTGGAGGAGGCGGTGGAGGAGGAGGTGGTGAAGGTGGAGATGGAGGTGGTGAAGGTGGAGGAGGAGGTGAAGGTGGTGGTGAAGGTGGAGGAGGTGGTGGTGAAGGTGGAGGAGGTGGTGGAGATGGAGGAGGAGATGTAGGTGGAGGAGGCGGTGGAGGAGGAGGTGGTGGAGATGGAGGAGGAGATGTAGGCGGAGGAGGAGGTGGTGAAGGTGGAGGAGGCGGTGGAGGGGGAGGTGGTGAAGGTGGAGATGGAGGACGAGGAGTAGGTGGACCTTAGCCTCTGTTTCTCTCCTTTGTCAGGTCTCCTTCTACAGATCCCCCCTCCCCCTCCCCCACCCCCCTCCCCCACCCCCCTCCCCCTCCTCCTAATACCAAACGTGTTGAGGACACTGAGTCTGTTTACACCAAACTGAATGAATGAAAGAAAATGAATAATGCAAATGAGGAACTGGAGAAACGAACTAATTATAAATTCAACATACACCCTGACCTGGCCTAACCTAACCTAACCTCACCTAACCTAAACTAACCAAACCTAACCTAACCTAACCTAAAGTGTTTCATTGGTTATACGGTAGAAAATACGTAAAAAGTTCAATAAACAAGAGAATAAGAAGAAAACGTCAATAACTGATCAGACATACGAGGCTGGGTGGATAACAAGAGACAGCTGATGGGATGGGGTGGGGTTAGGTTAGGATAGGTTCGGATAAGAACATAAGAACATAAGAATGGAGGAAACTGCAGCGGGCCTATTGGCCATACTGAGCAGTCCCGTTTACACCCAACCCCTATTGCTCATATAAGCATCCAACCTATGTTTGAAGCTATTCAGCGTATTTGAGTTAATGATGATATTTGGTAACTTGTTCCATTCATCCACTACTCTGTTACCAAACCAGTGTTTACCTATTTCGCGCCTAAATCTAAATTTGTCTAATTTAAAACCATTGTTACGAGTTCGCTCCTGGTTGGATAGTTTGAGTACCTTTGTAATGTCCCCTTTGTTTAGCCCTGACTTCCACTTATACACCTCTATCAGGTCGCCCCTCGCTCTACGTCTCTCGAGGGAGTGCAATTAAGATGCTTTGACCTGTCTCTGTACTCAAGGTTCTAATGCCCGGGATTAGTCTTGTCATTCTCCTCTGAATTCTTTCCAAGGATTCTATATCCATTCTGTAATACGGTGACCAGAACTGAACTGCGTAATCCAGGTGTGGTCTCACAAGAGCAAGATACAGTTTTAGGATGACCTCACTAGTCTTGTAACTAACACTCCTTTGTATGAACCCAAGTACCAGGATAGGTTAGGTTAGGTTAGATCAGGTTAAGATAACAAACTGGGTCTCTACAATACCTGATGGTGAAGTTAATAACACCACGCCTTATGTCTGAGGATAACTTCTGCACCAACAAGAACAAGAAGAATTTGTTATAGTGAAGAGCAGTATAGTTTATAGTGATGCAACAGTGCGTACTCAAACCTTCACTGTAATGTCGCAAAAAATATAAAATTGAGAAGAGGGAGACGAAAGTAATGTAATGACCCACATATATAAATTAGAATAGGGAGTTAATAACCTGACTTTAACGAGGTAGATGATTTTAATTTCATCCTATAATTGACTTTTAAATTACGATAAGATTAAGGAGAGGAAAGATGAGAGAGAGAGAGAGAGAGAGAGAGAGAGAGAGAGAGAGAGAGAGAGAGAGAGAGAGAGAGAGAGAGAGAGAGAGAGAGAGAGACTTAGTAGGCCTATGAGTGTGGACATGGCACTGTTTATAAGCCAGCCTAAGTAAACAGAAAGGGAGAGCGACCCCCCCACCGTCACTTTCCCGGCAGTAATGAGAAGTACCTATTTACAGCCGGGTGGACCGAGAGTGTCATAGAATCGAACCAGTGACCCTTAGGACAAGAGGCGAGCGCAATATCCACTCATCTGTCTCATTGGAAAAATATCGAGATTAATTTAAATGACATGAAGATGATCCTGAGCTGAGACTTGATCGATGATACTCCCTAAGGCTCTCGTCTCAAGGGGGGCAGGAGGGGCAGGAAGGGCAATGGGGGGGGGGGGGGGCAACAGTCTCTATAATGGCGGACAAGACTATTAAAAAAAACTAACATATTGAGTGAGATAAAAAAAAAATAATAACAACGAAGAAGAAGAAAAAAAAAAGAAACTTGATTTTTAGTAAATTTTTTGGGTGGTGATAATTTTTCAGATGATTTAAATTCCAAGAGAAAGTTATAAATAGTGATGGAATATTGATGTTAGGGGAGTGAGGTAACGTGAAGGTGAGGTAACGTGAAGGTGAGGTAACGTGAAGGTGAGGTAACGTGAAGGTGAGGTAACGTGAAGGTGAGGTAACGTGAAGGTGAGGTAACGTGATATGAGGTAACGTGATGTGAGGTAACGTGATGTGAGGTGATGTCGAGAGATAATCCGAAACGCCTAACCCCGTACCCGAATCCCAAACACCGAACCAGGAATTACAGAGATTCGGTGTTAAAGGATTCGGTGTTAAAGAGTTCGGTCTTCACGGGTTCATTGCTCAAGGGTTCGGTGTTGGGGTTCAGACGTGAGCGCTGGGAGGAGGGCGGAAGCAGGTGGAGGCGAGTGACGGAGAGGAATAAAGAAAACTGGCAGGTGTTTTTCCTTTCCTTGTACAATTCTTTGCTGCTTCTGGTTCTTCGTTAGTGAGAGACTGGTAAGAGGATTAGTGGGAGAAAATGTTGGAGAGAGGACGTTAGTACACACCTGCCGTAGTACACACACACCTGCCGTAGTACACACCTCCCATAGTACACACCTGTCGTAGTTTAGATTCCCTAGTTCATGTCACCTGTCGTTCACACCTCTTCAGCGTGTCTCAGCAGCTGTCCCTAATACCTAGAGCTGAGAGAGATGTCCTAAACCTAACCTAACTTAACCTAAACCTAACCTAACAATAAGACTGTAGTTCGCGGCTTATACTAACTAGCGTATGGTGTTATTTCTTACCGACTGTATACATGTAGTTTCTAAATGACTGTCGGGGTAATAAGTAGTAATTTAACCTCCACTACACCAGTACATGTTAAATACCTCGAGTCATGTTAAAATTGATAACTACTACTGAGTATTATAGGATTAAGTTGTACAAGGTAAGATGTCATTCGTTCTTGACCAGAGTTTGGGACCCAGCACCTGTAGGGAACGTAACGACTCTATGATGCTTCCACAATTTACATGATGGCGCTCGTCTGGGACCATAACGACACCATAAGTGATTAATTACTACTCCGGAATATATCTAGCTGTCACGTAATTAAATTTTAATTAAAGGAGCATTGTTATGACCTGTATCATAAGGAGCATTATTATGACCTGTTATTGAGGAGCATTATTATGACCTGTTACTGGGGAGCATTAGATGACCTGAATTATTGAGGAGCATTATTATGACTTGAATTATTCCTGATCCTTGGGGAAGACTTAGATCAAATTAATGACTAATAATGATCTCTTTAATAGTCTGAGTTTATAAGACTTTAGGAAATATTTCAGTCTTGATCTAACGACTGATTTAAATATTCCCTCAGACTGAAATAATTATAAACCGATGCAGATTCCTATATTGTTGTTTTTGTTACAGTAAATGATAAAAGGATTGATCAATGATTCCCAGCATGGCTTCACAAGCGGACGTTCATGTCTAACTAATCTATTAACATTCTTTTCATCAGTTAGCGACACTTTTCTGTAATAATCTACCTGTAGGTTATGAAATCATAACTAAACTACTGCTACTACTATTGTACTACTACTACTACTGCTACTACTACTACTACTACTACTAATACTACTTTTTTTTTAAACGTGGCCTCCAGCCTCCCCCAATAGCCACACCTTCGCCACCATTTTATTACCTTAATATTAAATATCCTAATACATAAGTAGCTGCCCTATCTGTGTTGATTAGTTGAGCCGCAGATCTATGCGGCATTCAGTGCCTCATAGTCAATATCTACAGCAGTTGTCGGAGTAGGGGCAGAAGCTCTCGTTCCCCTGAGGCCGAGCAAAGCCGACCGAA
Organism: Homarus gammarus; assembly: GCA_958450375.1. NCBI lineage: Eukaryota > Metazoa > Arthropoda > Malacostraca > Decapoda > Nephropidae > Homarus > Homarus gammarus. The sequence continues at coordinate 954,013 of CAUDMG010001635.1, read as the reverse complement.
GGAGAGAGAAGGACAGTCGACATCTCATCCAGGCTGTAACATAACTTCTGGGCTGCTGCTTCTGTTCGGGGATCAGCTCCGCGAGTCTGGCGTAGAAACATCTTGCACTTGGGCCCATCCCTCCAGAGGTTGTGAACACTAGAGGAGTGAAGCTGCCTTGATCAACATTTTGTATTCTCTCCCCATATGCCCTTCTCTTGTCGTTCTCGTTCCTCCTATGTGTCGCATCGAGAGCTAGGTTACGGTGACAAGCGGCCATGGGAATCAAAAACCCTGATGTCGAAGAAAGCTCGCTGTTCCGCGTCCAGAATCCTCGAGCACTGACGTCCACACGGGCTTCGTTAGATGTGTTTGAAGTCCTGTATTGGACTAATAATAATAATAATAATAATAATAATAATAATAATAATAATAATAATAATGATAATAATAATAACAGTAATATTAATAAAAATAATAACAATAATAACAATATTAATAATAACAATAATAACAATAATAATAATAATAATAATAATAACAATAATAACTATAATAATAATAATTATAATAACAATAATAATAACTTATAATAACAATAATAATAACTAATAATAACTAATAATAATAATAATAATAATAATAATAACAAATAACAATAACAATATTTCAGTATTGGTCATCATTAATTTCCTTCCTCTACTTCTCCGTCTCCTCTTATTCTCCTTCTCTTTTATTTGTTATTCCTCTTATCTTTTATTCTCTCATCCGGGTATTTCTTTCTTCCTCTTCATCCACTATATTAATCTCTCTTTATTGTCTTTTGCTCTTCTCTTCTTCTTTAATTGTATTTCTATTTATTATCATTAATTCTCTCTTTCTTCTTTAATAATATTTTCCCACTTAACTTCAATTCTTATTACGTTTTCTTTATTTTTTTTATCTATTTTCATAATATTCCAACGTAACTCGCTACTACAGATGACAATGGCAAGGAACACTGAGCCTTATGAACCTCCTGTGTTAAGGGTCAAAAAATTTCTCCAGATATATTTAGCCACCAGAAGACAATGGTAAGGAACACTAAACCTTATGAATCTCCTGTGTTAAGGGTCAAAAAATTTCTCTAAGATATGTTTAGCCACCAGAAGACAATGGTAAGGAACACTGAACCTTATGAACCTCCTTAAGGGTCAAAGTTCATCTTGAGTGGTGAGGTGTGGTCAGACGCCAGATGCTCGCTGTGTTTATCAATATTTCGATAAAAATAATATTAATCCTAGTTCTTGGGCAAGTGTGGAGCCTGGTGCTTGAGTGATGATTTATGGCGAGTTGAGAAGCTTACCCAGAATAATGGTGCTTTGTGGCGCAGGGGGAGAGAAGAGAGAGAGAGAGAGAGAGAGAGAGGAGAGAGAGAGAGAGAGAGAGAGAGAGAGAGAGAGAGAATTCAGGCAATAGTGACACAAATCGCAAAAAAAATAAATAAAAAATAATAATTCAAAATAAATCAATAATCTAATATGAATAAAAAAAAATAATAATTACTAAAATTACGAAGAAAATTAAAGGAGAGAAATTACACAAGGAATAAAGTTAAGGTAAATATATGCTAATGAAAAAAAAATGACAGGTGAACATAGAGACGTCACTTAATTATACCTGTCACAATATCTATCTGTATATTTATCTGTCTGTCTGTCTGTATATCTATCAGTGTCTATCAATCACTTTTTACACCATCCTCACCTGAAAATGAGGAACAGATGATGAACTTAACTTAACCAGAAGTTATTTTTTTTTATAATTACTAATGATAACTATTAAGTAGAACTATGTAGAGTCTGTCCGCTGAAGATTGTAAGGAGATGGTTTATGTAGTGGCCAGTGTTAGAGTCCTGCCAGTAGTACATCGTTTATTGGGAGGGGGAGGGGTGAGAGGGGGGTGCGGGGCGGGGGGGTGCAGGGGGGGTGCAGGGGGGGTTGTGTGGTTAGCGGCTTGGGAGGGACTTAGTGTGTACTCTAGTAATTCTGTGAGTCCTAAGTAATGGGAATTGGATATTAGTGTGACTCTCTCTCTCTCTCTCTGGTGTAATCAATAGTGTTCATCTGACAGCCTGACAGCCAGTCCGCTCACCACGCTGCCCTTCTACGACGTTGAAATCTAACTAAGTGTACCTATCCTATCATGTATGTATGTATGCTCATTCCTCCAGTTTGAGTCGTGTTACCCCCTTTCCCTCTCTTCAGTTTTGACAATCTTGGGGAATCGAATCTAAAATCCCTCCTGGGCGACTTAGAATCGAATCTCCTTGCATAGTCGTCCGCCAAATAGAACCCCCCCCCCCCCAACCCCCACCCCCTTCAGTTCCTTGTCAAAATGTCTCTTAGCCAAACTATATGACGCGTTGAGTTCAAGTTGAGATGTGAAAAGGTGTTCTGAGTCAGCTCTTCTTGGTCGTGGGTGTAAGTGAAGATTTTAACAAGACATTTTATCATTAAATTTTATCAAAGAGGGATTTTTTTTTCTGGGGACGGAAGAGAAAAAAATACCTGTGGATTTTGTATTTATTTATTTCACGGGAATGTAATTATTTTTGTTTTTTAATCCGTATAAGTGATCTAGAAATTAACACTTATGAAGGTAATATAACTAATGAATCGAGCCAAGACCTGAAGAACCGTGCAGACAAACTCACAAATTCTCCCTAGTAGCTGCCGAGACGTCTTCTAATTTCCCCGATACGACCCAACGCCACCACCAGCAGCGCCACCAGCAGGAGAAGTTCACAAGTTAAGAGGAACTTTAGTGGCAAGTCTTGGAATCTGGGAGTGTGTTGTAGTCTGTCTCGCTTGTTTGTTCCTTAAAGCTTGAGTCTCTCTTGTTTGTTCCTTAAAGCTTGAGTCTCTCTTGTTTGTTCCTTAAGGCTTGAGTCTCTCTTCTTTGTTCCTTAAGGCTTTATTCTTTCTTGTAACATTTGTATCATATTTTGTGCTACCACACTACTGATGCCCTGTGTGTGTGTGTGTGTGTGTGTGTGTGTGTGTGTGTGTGTGTGTGTGTGTGTGTTCTTCAGGATTAAACTTTCTAACTTATACGACAAACTTGGGCTAGAAAAATATTTGGATAACTTCTTTTTTTTTCTTTCATAAGGTGATACCGTGAAGCCTTTCTGTACTGCCTGGGTGGTTGAAGTAGCTAAGGAAAGCCATTCTAGGGCGGACGGGCTTCTCCTCCACTATTACCAGTCACTTGGACCTAAACTTTCATATATCCTTTTACAAAATGGGTGTGTGTGTGTGTGTGTGTGTGTGTGTGTGTGTGTGTGTGTTCAGGGATGATTTCCGTAGCCTATAGCGTTTTGTCAAGATTGCTTCGGCTCTCTCTCTCTCTCTCTCTCTCTCTCTCTCTCTCTCTCTCTCTCTCTCTCTCTCTATTTATTCTAATATACAATAAACTTTCTGTCCACCAACTTCTAAAACTCCATCATGTCCAAGTAAACAAATTGTCAAGAGTGAGTTGACAGGATACCGTGATATTTCCTGTGAATTTATATCCCGCCACAGAACTGTTGTCATCACGTCGGGAGTGGTGGGTCAGACTCATTACTGGCATACATAACACTCACGAGGGGATCAAAAGACATATCCAGTGACCCCAAATATGTAGATGTCTTGGTGTTACCGCTGGGGTGTTACTGGGGTGTTACTGGGGTGTTACTGAGGTGTTACTGGGGTGTTACTGTTGTGGTGTTACTGTTGTGGTGTTACTGGGATGTTACTGTTGTGTTTTCTGGTAGACTTTGCATCTCTATGGCCTCAAAAAATACTTGAGTGACAAATAATAACAGTTAATTTACAGGTGATGACAGGTGATTACAGGTGATGACAGGTGATGACAGGTGATACACTTATACAACAAGAACAGCCGCTGCCTTAAACCGCCAATGATATGACCATCACTTTAAGAAATGTCCATACGTGAAAATACACTCTACTGAAACCATGGACACAGAATCTAATGTTGTGAAAATGTGTAAAAATTTTGAAAGTGAGTCCCATATATCACTCAACGGGTCCTTTACACTTTGAACTCATTTCCACCATCAATGTCTAAGTGAAGAGAGAGAGTCAAAGGCAATCCCGGATACAGAACACTGCAGAGTATAAACATTACAACACAGAAGGAGACAGCGTGTGTGTTTTCCCGACTGTAAAATTAGGTACTCCTTCACAGCTGAGTAAACTAGAGGGTGGTAGCTCGTGACCTCACTAGCTTCTACGTTGCTGCAGAAGGGGGAAGCAGAAGGAAGAGTAACACGTATCTAGTTTCCCTCAGCCTCCACATTAAAAGTGCAGATAAAAGAGGGTAAAATAACCATGGTAATCTAATTCACATAAAGTAGTTTAATTTAGCTTAAATCTTATCAAGGAATATAAACACATACTTCCTAACTCTATATGTTCCCTGTTAACACGAAGTACCAGTTTAAACGTATAACCAGTTCAGTTTCATGGAGCCTTTATGTGAAATATATATTTTTTTTTCTGTCCTACACTCGAAAAGTTTGCCAATTTTCCGTGCCAGATTTTTCTCGAGAGTATAACTATTGAACGGGAGCAAAGTTGTGGTGCACCAGGTTCCAACACTATCAGGTAACAGAGCCCCAGGAAAACGAATACGTGCTTTTCCCCCCTGTCATGTTTCACTCATTTAAATGTGTGTGTGTGTGTGTGTGTGTGTGTGTGTGTGTGTGTGTCCAAAGTCAAGTGAGCATTCAGAAGGGAACTGGTGTAATGAGAGCAGTAACTTGGCCACACATCACTCCCCCTGGCCACACAACAAGCCCTTGGCCACACATCACTCCCCCTGGCCACTCAACACTACCCCTTAGCCACACAACACTCCCCCTGGTGGAGGACACACGAAGAAACACAACAAAGGCATCTCTCTCTCTCTCTCTCTCTCTCTCTCTCTCTCTCTCTCTCTCTCTCTCTCTCTCTCTCTCTCTCTCTCCCCGAACTGCATGAGACACAATGGTAAATGTCGCTGAATTGAATATTTGAGCAAGAAATAAGAATTCTCAGCAGAGGATCTAAACGCATATGGAATGAATTCACAGAGACCAGAAGGCTTACAATGGAAAGCGGTAGTCCCCGTTTAAGCTCGGCATAGAGACATCGATACGGCTAAAGCTTCCCAGATTCAGAAGATGCGACGCGGCATACCATTTGTGGCTAATGCTCTGAGGGACTGATTTATATAATGATTTATGGACAGGTACATATAAGCTAAGGGAACACCTGTCTACGACGTATCCAAAAACACACGTTATTAGGTAGTGATGCTCTCTCTCTCTCTCTCTCTCTCTCTCTCTCTCTCTCTCTCTCTCTCTCTCTCTCTCCTGATCACCAACACTTCGTCTCGTCAACAACCACTGGCTCGCCCACTAACACCACCTTAGCCCTATAAGTCTCGCCAGTTTAGTAAGATTTAACAGTCTAGCTACAGTCTATACCCAGTTAACAGATGCCTCGTTGGTGATAGGTGAAGGCCCTCTTGATTTGGGGTCGTCCTCAAGGCCCTCACACTCACACTTGACCCCATCTTATGAGTCCATATAAGTTAAGCATCTGTAACCATACACTCACCAAGCATCTATGAGTGTTAAGTATGATTATTATTTTGTATTTGTCATAAGTTAAATTAACACTCTGTAAACGGTACGTCACCTCATATTAACCAAATTAACTTAAACAAGAATTTAACTTCGTCTCCATTAAATTAGAACTATAACATAATGCTTTACTCCTTAATGGTAAAAACATTATATAATCTTAGTAAAAACTCATGGATACAATGAAAAAAATTAACTAAATATAAGCAACAAAAATCACAAATTCACCGCCACAAATTTCAATAATCTCAGATATTCTTGAAAATTTATTAATGTATAAATTTCGTATCTAAACTATGGGAGGGGAGGGAGTGAGGTGTGGGTCAAAGCCACTTACAACCACAACCTTAAAACTCAAACTTAACCTCAAAACTCAAACTTAACCTCAAAACTCAAACTTAACCTCAAAACTCAAACTTAACCTCAAAACTCAAACTTAACCTCAAAACTTAACCTCAAAACTCAAACTTAACCTCAAAACTCAAACTTAATCCCAAAACTCAAACTTAATCCCAAAACTCAAACTCAACCTCACACTCAAACTCAACCTCACACTCAAACTTACACACTCAAACTTCCTCTTCCACTCTTCACAACCACAGCTTTAACTCTGGTCTTGAGTCACTAGATCAAGTCATTGCTTGGTGTTATAAATATAAACCTGAGACAAAGTTGAACAGCAAAGGTTCTTCTTGACAAATGTCCTTCACGAGTTCGACATTTTTTTTTTTCCAGACAATGGTGAAAAAGTTACGTTGGTGTGGACGGGTTATGGTCTGATACTGAGGAGAGGAAAGGAGGCGTAGTAGGAAGAGGAGAGAAGGAAGAGGAAAGAAGGAAGAAGGAAGAGGAAGAAGGAAGAGGAAAGAAGGAAGAGGAAAGAAGGAAGAAGAAGAAGGAAGAGGAAGAGTTTTATATTACCTTCCTCCTCGTGTTGTGTCAGCCGCTACATGTCAACACCCAGAAGCTGTATGTGAATATGTTTTCCTCGTCGGGTTTAATAACATCGAGCTCAATTCGCCTCTACTTCCCTCGCCTTTATTCGCTTTGCTTCTACTCGCCTTGCCCCTACTCGTCTCGACTCATCTTATTTCTACTCGCATGGACTCTACTCGCCTTGCCCTTACTCGTCTCTACTCATCTTATTTCTACTCGCCTTGCCCCTACTCGTCTCTACTCACCTTATTTCTACTCGCATGGACTCTATTCGCCTTGCCCCTACTCGTCTCTACTCATGTTATTTCTACTCGCATGGACTCTACTCGCCTTGCCCCTACTCGTCTCTACTCACCTTATTTCTACTCGCATGGACTCTACTCGCCTTGCCCCTACTCGTCTCTACTCATCTTATTTCTACTCGCATGGACTCTATTCGCCTTGCCCCTACTCGTCTCTACTCATCTCATTTCTACTCGCATCACTTCTACTAGCCTCATTTCTACTCTCACATCTATGCTGAATAAAATCGTCTTTCGTTAGTCAAATAAAAGACTAAAACAGAACGAGTGAAGACATAGTTTATTAATACACCGAATCATACAAGAGAAACCATACAAGTCATACACAAATACAGGCTGGTCAGTATTTGTCGCTGTCATTCATGTATTTCGTCTGTATTCATAGATATGTATTCTCACTGTATTCTAATTTCACAACGAGGCTCTATATATATTAATCTGGTAGAGATACATTGGATTATATATGCCAAGAGGACAGTATGAGTGATGGTGTAGTGTGTGTGTGGGGGTGGGGGTGTAGTGTGTGTGTGGGGGTGGTGTAGTGGTGTGTGGGGGGGGGTGTTGTGTGTGTGTGGGGGTGGTGTAGTGTGTGTGTGTGGGGCTGGTGTAGTGTGTGTGTGGGGGTGGTGTAGTGTGTGTGGGGGGTGGTGTAGTGTGTGTGGAGGGGGTGGTGTAGTGTGTGTGGAGGGGGTGGTGTAGTGTGTGTGTGTAGTGTGTGTGGGGGGTGGTGTAGTGTGTGTGTGTAGTGTGTGTGGGGGGTGGTGTAGTGTGTGTGTGGGGGTGGTGTTGTGTGTGTGTGGGGGTGGTGTTGTGTGTGTGTGGGGGGGTGGTGTAGTGTGTGTGGGGGGGGGGGTGTAGTGTGTGTGTGGGGGGGGTGGTGTTGTGTGTGTGTGTGTGGGGGGGTGTAGTGTGTGTGTGGGGGGGGTGTAGTGTGTGTGTGTGGGGGTGGTGTAGTGTGTGTGTGTGTGTGGGGGTGGTGTAGTGTGTGTGTGTGGGGGGGGTGTAGTGTGTGTGTGGGGGGGGGGTGTAGTGTGTGTGTGTGGGGGTGGTGTAGTGTGTGTGTGTGTGGGGGTGTAGTGCGTGTAGGGAGGGGTGTAGTGTAATGTGTGACTGGGGGATGTAGTGTAACGTGACGACCTGTGGTGTAGTGGTCATCATTGTCGCCTCGCAAGTGAGTGGACCCGGGTTCGATCTACGGGCATGGTGAAACTATGGACAAGTTTCTTTACGCCATTTGCCTCTGTCTACCCAGGGGTAATGGTTAGCCAGTGCAGTTGGCGAGTTGTCCGGTCTTCTCGGACTATTCCTTAACACTGGGTCATGCAACTCGTTAACTCAGGGTGTGGTTGTTGTGTTGGCGACAGCTTTTACACCTTAAACAAATTCACGCCTAGGTAGCCCTGGGGCCGGTTATCCTCGTTACGCGAACAGGAACCATTATCAGTGTAGAGAGAGAGAGGAGCCACTTTATTTATTGGGAGGAAGTGTTGACGTGAATCACTTATCTGCTGGGGAAGAACTTGAAGAAGGTCTATGTGTGGTTCCCCCGGAGAGAGTAAGGATTTATGGACTCTGTGAGTGAAGGACTGGAGGCGTCTTGAGTGTATGCTGAAGCTGAGTGAAGGAGCCTGCTGAGAGCCTGAGACTGAGTGAAGGAGCCTACTGAGAGCCTGAGACTGAGTAAAGGAACCTGCTGAGAGCCTAAGACTGAGTAAAGGAACCTGTTGAAAGCCTGAGACTGAGTAAAGGAACCTGCTGAGAGACTGAGACTGAGTAAAGGAACCTGTTGTGAGCCTGAGACTGAGTAAAGGAACCTGCTGAGAGCCTGAGACTGAGTAAAGGAACCTGCTGAGAGCCTGAGACTGAGTAAAGGAACCTGCTGAGAGCCTGAGACTGAGTAGAGAAACCTGCTAGGGACAGTGTATCAGAGAATAGCATTAAAGGCGAATGTTCAAGAGTGGCACAGTAGAGAGTCGAAGAAGATGTGTACATATATCATAGCGTAAAGGGATCACAATGTACATAGATTAAAGTATACATAGATTACAGTATACATAGATTACAGTATACATAGATTACAGTATACATAGATTACAGTATACATAGATTAAAGTATACATAGATTACAGTATACATAGATTAAAGTATACTTAGATTACAGTATACATAGATTAAAATATACACAAATTACAGCATATACAGATCACACTACACTGAAATCTCACTGTAAAAAGATCAGAGCACGTAGAAGAATGTAAATAAAACATAGCCCAGGGTACAGAATACAGTGTCAACATAACATTGTACAAAGATTACAAATATTACAAACGAAAATGGGACACAACACACGAAAACAAATGGCGAAATAAAATCAAGAAATATCAACTCATGAAAGAAGTATTACATTACGTGTGGAAGTGAGAAACATTAATACTCAGAGATGGGAAATATAAGATGAGAAAACTTCCTCTCTGGTGGTGTGACGTGGGAACATATGAGGCTACACGTCATGGTCAATAGAGGATTCAACACCACATGTCTCCCAGGATAAATGCCTTGACGGGGAGAGAGGTATGGGTTCCAATCCTATTCAACCGCGTTTACAAGCAGATAGTAATGTATTGTTGGTAGCGTAAAGGATATCTGCTATGTATGAACGTTTGGTACCATGTATGAACGTTTGGTACCATGTATGAAGGTTTGGTACCATGTATGAAGGTTTGGTACCATGTATGAACGTTTGGTACCATGTATGAAGGTTTGGTACCATGTATGAAGGTTTGGTACCATGTATGAAGGTTTGGTACCATGTATGAAGGTTTGGTACCATGTATGAAGGTTTGGTACCATGTATGAAGGTTTGGTACCATGTATGAACGTTTGGTACCATGTATGAAGGTTTGGTACCATGTATGAAGGTTTGGTACCATGTATGAACGTTTGGTACCATGTATGAACGTTTGGTACCACGTATGAAGGTTTGGTACCATGTATGAACGTTTGGTACCATGTATGAACGTTTGGTACCATGTATGAAGGTTTGGTACCATGTATGAACGTTTGGTACCATGTATGAACGTTTGGTACCATGTATGAAGGTTTGGTACCATGTATGAAGGTTTGGTACCATGTATGAACGTTTGGTACCATGTATAAACGTTTGGTACCATGTATGAAGGTTTGGTACCATGTATGAAGGTTTGGTACCATTTATGAACGTTTGGTACCATGTATAAACGTTTGGTACCATGTATGAAGGTTTGGTACCATGTATGAAGGTTTGGTACCATGTATGAACGTTTGGTACCATGTATGAAGGTTTGGTACCATGTATGAAGGTTTGGTACCATGTATGAAGGTTTGGTACCATCTATGAACGTTTGGTATACACTAGAGTTCTGGAATGTAGCAATACACATCTCCACGTATACTTCAAGACCTAACGTAAAACTAACGTAACCTAACCAACCACGGTTCATTAAACACATTCAACAACCTAACATTCTCATCACATTCACATAAACATCACAGTATGCAACATTCTCGGAGAAGCTAAAGGATTCACATCATCTGGGATCCTACATAGCCTCATTCTCCTGTAGGATCTCGTGGCCACTACAGGAAGAATCTGTAGGGAAGACGAGGCTGATGAACATAAGGAGGTCTTGTCTAAATGAGTTTACTGTGTGGGTTCCTCCCCTTGGTATGTTTCACGGGGCGTTAATGGGTCTTCCTTGGTGGTGGGAAGTGGTGGTAGAGGTCACATGGTGGTAGAGGTCAGATGGTGGTAGAGGTCAGTGGTGGTAGAGGTCAGTGGTGGTAGAGGTCAGTGGTGGTAGTGTTAAGTGGTGGTAGTGGCAGTAGTGGTAGTAGTGGTGGTGGTGGTGCAGGGGTAATTCAGTATGGCAAATGTTAGTAGTGAAGATTAGTTTTGTTAGTGGTAAGGTACTGTCTATGTGGTAAGGTACTGTCTATGTGTTAAGGTACTGTCTGTGTGTTAAGGTACTGTCTGTGTGTTAAGGTACTGTCTGTGTGTTAAGGTACTGTCTGTGTGTTAAGGTACTGTCTGTGTGTTAAGGTACTATCTGTGTGTTAAGGTACTGTCTGTGCTAAGGTACTGTCTGTGTGTTAAGGTACTGTCTGTGTGTTAAGGTACTGCCTCTGTTAAGGTACTGTCTGTGTTAAGGTACTGTGTGTGTTAAGGTACTGTCTGTGTGTTAAGGTACTGTCTGTGTGTTAAGGTACTGTCTGTGTGTTAAGGTACTGTCTATGTGTTAAGGTACTGTCTGTGTGTTAAGGTACTGTCTATGTGTTAAGGTACTGTCTGTGTGTTAAGGTACTGTCTATGTGTTAAGGTACTGTCTGTGTGTTAAGGTACTGTCTGTGTGTTAAGGTACTGTCTGTGTGTTAAGGTACTGTCTGTGTTAAGGTACTGTCTGTGTTAAGGGACTGTCTGTGTGTTAAGGTACTGTCTGTATGTTAAGGTACTGTCTGTATGTTAAGGTACTGCCTGTGTTAAGGTACTGTCTGTGTTAAGGTACTGTCTGTGTGTTAAGGTACTGTCTGTGTTAAGGTACTGTCTGTGTATTAAGGTACTGTCTGTGTTAAGGTACTGTTTATGTGTTAAGGTACTGTCTGTGTTAAGGTACTGTCTGTGTTAAGGTACTGTCTGTGTGTTAAGCCTCTCACCATTTCTCAACAAAGTGAGTGAATGAGTGAGTGTGTGTGTGTGTGTGTGTGTGTGTGTGTGAGGGGGCGTAAAAGGCAGCTTCGCGGACCAATCACATCAGTCTTTTTCCTCACCACAAAAATAATACGATAATTTTCTTCTGGTTCAGCCAATCACAGGGAAGGGCAACAGGGGCTTTTATGACGTCATCTCCAGACAGGGGGGGGGGGGGGGAGGGGCATATTGACATCATCTCCACACAGGGCCATATTGACATCATCTCATTATTTTCACCTCGTTACCTGGTCTCGGTGTGTGTACAGGTATGATGATGTAAGATATACCTCATCTTGTGGCTTATATTCCAGTATAAGGTTATATGATATACGGTATAAGGTATATCTAGGAAGTATACTGTATATATGTTTGTCTAGTAAGTATACTGATTGTAGTATATCCAGTATATGGGTTTGATGGGTATATTCTGATATGTATTGTTCGTTATATCACTAACTCGAACATGGCCACCAATCACATGGACATCCAACATACGTGTACTGTCACCCACCACATAGCCACCCACCCATCACATTGCCGCTCACCACACAACCACATTGCCACCCACCACACCATCCCCCCTCCACACCACCAACCAGCCACCCACCACACCACCACTCACCATCAACCACACTACCACACCACCACTAGCCACCCACCACACCACCACCCACCACCCAGCCACCACCACCCACCACCACCACCGCACCACCACCCAGCCACCCACCACACCACCACCCAGCCACCCCCCCCACCACCACACAACATCAACCACACTACCACCCACCACACCACCACCCACCACACCACCATCCAGCCACCCACCACACCACCACCCACCACACCACCACCCAGCCACCCACCACACACCACCACCCACCACCCACCACCACCACCACCCACCACACTACCACCCAGCCACCCACCACACCACCACCCAGCCACCCACCACACCACCACCGCACCACCACCCAGCCACCCACCAAACCACCACCCAGCCACCCACCAAACCACCACCCAGCCACCCAAGTGATCTCGTTAAACTCTGTGACTGGAGAAGCAACTCGTTTTCAGTGATGTCGATTTTGTGAAGCTCTCTGGTATCTTTAACTCACACGAGGCTTCACTTCGAGGCTTCAGTATGCAGCCTGTGGTGTACTGAAGCTCTTGCTAACACGGGCTTCATTACACAACCTATCTTAACCTAACTCACACGAGGCTTCACTTCGAGGCTTCAGTGTGTAGCCTGTGGTGTACTGAAGCTCTTGCTAACACGGGCTTCACTACATAACCTAACCTAACCTAACTCACACGAGGCTTCACACAAGGCTTCAGTGTGTAGCCTGTAGTGTACTGAAGCTCTTGCTAACACGGGCTACATTACACAACCTAACCTAACCTAACTCACACGGGGCTTCACACAAGGCTTCAGTGTGTAGCCTGTGGTGTACTGAAGCTCTTGCTAACACGGGCTTCACTACACAACCTAACTTAACCTAACCTAACTCACAAGGCTTCAGTGTGTAGCCTGTAGTGTACTGAAGCTCTTGCTGACACGGGCTTCACTACACAACCTAACTTAACCTAACCTAACCTAACTCACACGAGGCTTCAGTGTGTAGCCTGTAGTGTACTGAAGCTCTTGTTAACACGGGCTTCACTACACAACCTAACTTAACCTAACCTAACTCACACGAGGCTTCAGTGTGTAGCCTGTAGTGTACTGAAGCTCTTGCTGACACGGGCTTCACTACACAACCTAACTTAACCTAACCTAACCTAACTCACACGAGGCTTCAGTGTGTAGCCTGTAGTGTACTGAAGCTCTTGCTGACACGGGCTTCACTACACAACCTAACCTAACCTTCTCTTGTGGTCCGCCTCTCCCTCTGTGATCTAATCGACCTGAAAAGTTTAATTAGTTTTGGTCCACAGACAGACAGACAGAGAGAGAGAGAGAGAGAGAGAGAGAGAGAGAGAGAGAGAGAGAGAGAGAGAGAGAGAGAGAATGACGTCACGGGTAAACATAAGCCAATTAGCAATGATTTAGTTCTCTAATTGGTGTCACTGTTTCTTCCCTCTAGGGCTTAACAACCCTCATCACCTCTCCCCCCCATCACCCCCCACCCCCCTCCTCAACCCCCCACCTCTCCCCTCCATATTCTTCTTTCTTTTCTTTCTTTCTTTCTTTCTTTCTTTCATTCTTTCTTTCTTTTTTTCTTTTCTTTTCTTTCTTTCTTTCTTTTGTCTGTCTTTCTCTCTTATTTAATGTCTCTTGTCTTCTTATTTATTTTTATTATCTCTCTCTCTCTCTCTCTCTCTCTCTCTCTCTCTCTCTCTCTCTCTCTCTTTATTCTCCCTTTCTCCATGATTACTCTTTCTCATCCCTCATCAA
>CAUDMG010001635.1:917500-935000 GCA_958450375.1 Homarus gammarus | reverse complement strand
AACCTTTGACCTTTGACCTTTGACCTCTCTGATAAACATAAACCCAGGAGGAGGAGAAGGAGGGAGCTGACGTTACCAACTGGGTCAAAGAGAGGTCCCCAGTGGCCCCCTCCCCCCTTCCCTCCCCACATAATCCCCCCTCATCTCATCTCCCCCCCCCCACCGCACCTACCCGGCCCCTCACCCCCCCCACCCCCCCCCTCACCTGACTTATTACAACTTCGGGAGAATTTTCCACCCCCCAAAATTATCCCACAACTCCAAAGAAAAACTACAAACTTGAGTCTTGGAATTTTGACACAATGATGATGTTCACTTTTTTGAAGGGTCGTGATGTTTACACTATTCTGTAGATTATTATTAATATTAACATTTAGGTCATCGGATAATTCGTGTTTTGTTATGGAATGTTTAAATGTTTTGGTAGTTATATTTATCGTTGAAACACAAAACACTAATTTATGTGTACGTATATTAAGTTTGGTGGCATTCATTAGTACTGTAGATCAATTACCTGTACGAGAACGCGTCCGGTACACGACCAGATTGCTCCCCGTGTATGTGTGTCCTGGTGATAAATACTGTATGATGTAAACAAGGGTGCGGTGGTAGAGCGGATATAGCGCTCGCCTCCTAACTCAAATATTCATGGTTCGATCCCTAGGTAATTCAAATTCACCCAGGAACCTGACCTAACCTAACCCAACTAAACCTAACCTAACCTACCACTTCATCGTTCATGTAAGATTATCAACACCACAGAATTATCTCATATGGATATAATTCAGGTGTTTATAAATGGCAATTATACATGTGGCTCCTTCGTTAGTACAATAATTCTTGAAGGTATTGTGTCTTTGCTGTTCGTTGGTGTCGGGGAGGAGCGGATTACAAGCTGTGCTACTCTGGTATTTCATGAGAACAAGGGGGCAGCAAGCTCGAGGTATGTGGGAGAGAGAGAGAGGGGACCAGGACGTGTTTTGTCAAATTTGTGTCAGGGGTTGAGAGCGTTACCTGTACCTGACATGTAATTAAATGATGAAATATGAGTGTGAGAGAGTGAGAACGATGCATTCTTGAGTAAATAATAATAATAATAATAATAATTAACGGTTTATTGAAAAAGTTCTGCAGTCCGAAGGCTGAAAATATACATTGGACATAAATGACTTATTACATACATTGGTGGTTTAACAAAAGCCTTCATTAGAGAAAGGTAAAGGAACATACAGTGAGCATGACAGATATGTACGTGTTGAACAGCAAACATGCAGTGTAGTAACTCCCTCCCAGATGGTGTTAGGAGGGACCTCACGTGATGTAGTAGTTCCCTCAGATGGTGTTATGAGGGACCTGACGTGGTGTAGTAATTCCCTCGCAGATGGTGTTATGAGGGACCACGTGGTGCAGTAATTCCCTCACAGATGGTGTTATGGGGGACCTCACGTGGTGTAGTAGTTCCCTCACAGATGGTGTTATGAGGGACCTGACGTGGTGTAGCAATTCCCTCACAGATGGTGTTATGAGGGACCTGACGTGGTGTAGTAATTCCTTCACAGATGGTGTTATACGGGGGCCTCACGTGGTGTAGTAATTCCTTCACAGATGGTGTTATATGAGTGAGGTTTGGTGCAAGGCCTTCCTATCGTAGACGGATGAACACATCGCTGGGTACTTGGGACCTCACTGTGTGAAGGTTAACTTGGGTACGACTGTTACTATTGAGTTGTTCTCACTGACTTAAGCACTGTTCACCACTGTTCACCTCTGTTTAACACTGGTTCCATTCCTTTCCTAAATGAAATTATAACTTCTGGCGAGAACTTGTTGGTATTCCGGTGGGGAGGAGGGTTCAGGGGAGGGGGTTGGTATGGGCCAACTTAACAGTTGACCTGGCTGCTCCGAGAGGAGCGCCAGGTACGTCTTGACCCTTCGGTGGTCAACGATGTAGTGTGTGTGTGTGTGTGTGTGTGTGTGTGAGACTTATAAACTTAAACACCTATATTGTTCCCTAAGTATAAAAAAAATTAAAAAATACCATTCCCTGATCCCTGACACACCCCAATACCTGACGCCCTTACACTCCTGAAGGACACCCCCCCCCCCCCCCACTCCTTCAGGTTGTATACACCAGGTGAGGTCTCATTATCCTCGTGTGAAGACCTTACCTACAATACACAACAATTGAGTGAGGAGACAGATGACGTGTTACCTTGAAGCCAGGACGCGTTCTCATTGTTATCCGCCACTGCACCCTGGGAAACCCTTGTGTGACACTATAAAAACCAATTGTGATAGTTAGACCTCGTTAGCGTCACACCGAGTAGGATAGGACTCGGAGCAACGGATTCAAGTTGGATAAGTTTAGGTTTAGGAGGGAGATAGGAAGAAACTGGTTCACAAATAGGGTGGTGGACGAGTGGAACAAGCTTAGCAACTATGTAGTAAGTGCTGGAACGCTGGAAAGTTCTTATGTCAACACTATCAAAACCTTATTAAATTTGACAATAAAGGTTTCGAAGCCTTTGAAGGGATCCAGCCACTTAAGCCGTGTATAAGCTCCGCATCTCATTAAACTACTACCACTAACTACCACGCCTGTAAGCCACGATACACTTGTGATGAAAAATTGACTCCAGTTGCGTAAAATTTGCTTCGTGTCTCATCAAAGTTATATTATCTCTTCCAGTAAGTCGTGAAGCTCAAACAAACTATACCTTAGCTTTACCGAGTACAGCTTTACTGAGTACAGCTTTGTCGGTTTTCATCACCAAACCGCCGCAATGTTGAGTCCAAATAATAATTATTGCATAAACTAACACTCGAGTACGGATCAAACCTAGAGTACTGATCAAACCTCGAGTACAGATCAAACCTCGAGTACAGATCAAACCTCGAGTACAGATCAAACCTCGAGTACTGATCAATTACACATAACAGAGTCAGCAGTGGAAGATACTGACATAACACATCCTCGCGTCGTCATTCACTCGCCGCTCAGTCGTCATTCACTCGCCACTCAGTCGTCACCCGCCACTCAGTCGTCACTCACTCGCCACTCAGTCGTCACTCACTCGCCGCTCAGTCGTCATTCACTCGCCACTCAGGCGTCACTCACTCACCATTCAGTCGTCACTCACTAACCACTCAGTCGTCACTCCATCAATGTCTCTCCACTAATGTTGTTATAATGTTTCCCATTCTGTTGCCTGAGAGAGATGCACTTCAGCCACGAGAAGTGTTTCACCCTTGGAGCTAACCTAACCCAACCTCACCTAACCCAACCTCACCTAACCCAACCTCACCTAACCCAACCTCACCTAACCCAACCTCACCTAACCCAACCTCATCTAACCCAACCTCACCTAACCCAACCTCACCTAACCCAACCCAACCTCACCTAACCCAACCTCACCTAACCCAACCTCACCTAACCTAACCAACACAAAGAGCACCAATATTGCCCTACCGACTGCTCTTATTACACCAAACATTCAGACAACTATTCCATTTCACGTGTAATCTGTGGAATAGAAAAAGTAATATAAAAGTAATAGAAAAGTAATTGAAAAGTAATAGGAAAGTCTACACAGTGAGAGAGAGAGAGAGAGAGAGAGAGAGAGAGAGAGAGAGAGAGAGAGAGAGAGAGAGAGAGAGAGAGAGAGAGATAATCCCTTTCATTCTGTCAGCTATTGCTATCGATTAGGTTAGATTAGGTTAGGTTAGATTAGGTTAGATTTCCTTTTATGATTCTACAGTTAGGTTAGGTTAGGTTAGGTTAGGTTAGGCTAGGTTAGGTTAGATTAGATTTCCTTTTATGATTTTACAGTTATTGTTATTCAATGCCTTTATTAGTCTTTGTTTATATATGGTACATGGTGACTATGTATGTGTGTGTGTATTGTTTTTATGCACACATGTATGTATTGCCTTATTCGTATACATACTTCATACATATACTGTGCATATTACCTATCAAACGCGTCACTGGCAGCAGAAAAATTGAATTACCTGTATGCACGTACGTCCTTTCATCCATATATTTCCATCCAATCACACGTAAGTTCATTAAGCCAGGCCAGTTAACGTCACCAATGCACATAACAACTATATAAAGGTCAATATATTCTTTTATTACCAACAACCCTCTTGGCTCTATACTGACCAATAACCAATTATAAAATCACTCAGAACTCTTAAAAGCATCGACCTTCAATTACCTGGTTCATTATGCATCGTTTTTTTTTTTTTTTTTCATATTTTATCTACCACACACACACACACACACACACACACACACACACACACACACACACACACACACACACACCTAACAAGGGTACTTAATCCACTATATTGTTATCATGAAACTCTGTACTCTGTTATCATTGTTATCATTATTATTAATATTTATTTAGTTTTTATATCTCTTCATCGTTTATTGATCTATGTGTCTATTCTTTATCACATGTTCTAACTAAGAAGCCTGAGAGAGAGAGAGAGAGAGAGAGAGAGAGAGAGAGAGAGAGAGAGAGAGAGAGAGAGAGAGAGAGAGAGAGAGAGAGAGAGAGAGAGAGAGAGAGAGAGAGAGGGGATACTCTAAGGTGTTTAAAAGCCACATTTCATTAGATTTATAAACAGTACAGTATAGTGTGTAAAACAGACAGACAGACAGACATGCTGAGATAAAGTGAACAGACAGACATACAGACAGAGAGAGAGAGGGAGAGAGAGAGAGAGAGAGAGAGAGAGAGAGAAATATTCCCTCTTTAAACGATAGTTCATTTTCAGGTCAGTATTCAGTTAAAAAAAAAATATATATTACAAAATATATGTTTGGTGCCCAGAGTAATGCATTTAATTAATTCCGGTAGACAGATGTCTCTCTCTCTCTCTCTCTCTCTCTCTCTCTCTCTCTCTCTCTCTCTCTCTCTCTCTCTCTCTCGTAACTTAGGGCACCTGTCACAAGTTTACCTCCAACACTAAGAAAGTTCTCATGACCTCTGCAACACCTGTCTCGTGACCCAGTTAATGAGGAAAGGTAATTATGAGGTGACGTTTCTCCTAATGAGGGTCTGGTACTTATGAATGTTTGTTATTATGATGATGATGATGATAATAAAGTCATAATAATAATCAACGATAATTAAAAGGCCAAAAAAAAAACAATCACTAATATTCAAGAGAAACATCAAATTTCTATCATATTACTGAAATTTAAACGACGTGTGTATGTGTGTGTGTGTGTGTGTGTGTGTGTGTGTGTGTGTGTGTGTGTGTGTGCGTGTGTGTATAGCCTTCAGTGACCTTTATAATACGCACACAACCTTTAAACTGCTTTTGTACTTACAGCCAACACGCGGATGTCACCTCACCACACACCTATCACTCACCTGTAAAGAAAAAATCAATTAGTAATTTGGCTTGACTAACACCTCACATAAGATGATAACGGTAACTCTAATTGGCTTTTAATTAATACCATCTAGATTGATTTTGATAATATTACAAAAAAAATAGACCCAAAATATATAGTGGTTATAATTAGACCATTTTATATCCGTGTTATCAAGTGTATGGCAACACATGGTGGAATACAGTACCGTATTTAACAACCGCTTCCCCTTACGGTATAATACAACGGTAGCGTGTAAAGGGGGAAGTCAAAAGCTGGCATTGTGGTGTTGAGGTGAATACAAATGCTCCATTATCATTCGGTGCGTGGGAGGGGTGGTGAGGGGTGTGAGGGGTGGTGAGGGGTGTGAGGGGTGGTGAGGGGTGTGAGGGGTGGTGAGGGGTGGTGAGGGGTGTGAGGGGTGGTGAGGGGTGGTGAGGGGTGTGAGGGGTGGTAAGTGGTGTGATGTAAGGTTAAGTTCTTCCTGGTGAGGTTCTGATGCCGTTCTGATGACTAACCTAACCTAACCTAACCTACCTGTAACCTAACCTAACCTAACCTACCTGTAACCTAACCTAACCTTCAAATTACCATCATTATACCAGTGTGTCCCTCAACCAATGTTCTAGAGGTGAAGTAGGCTAAGCGGACACAACACTCACTTCCTCTCCTAAAGGTCAATGGTTCGAGCATAGGTTTTCCTCAGTGCGCCCTACCGTAAATAAGTACGTACGTAACTTTGCCGGCAGAGAAGTTAAAGAGGTGGAGTGTAGTGCCGGCAACAATATTCTCTGCAGTTATGAGGGTTTTTGAACCTAAGTGACCCCAAACATGGTGCAGTAAGTTCTATTTTTCTTCTGGTATCGAAGAAAATAATCTACGCCCCTCCACCACATGTTAGGATGATGATGAAGTCACTGCCGCCCCTCCACCACATGTTAGGATGATGATGATGTCACTGCCGCCCCTCCACCACATGTTAGGATGATGATGATGTCACTGCCGCCCTCCACCACATGTTAGGATGATGATGAAGTCACTGCCGCCCCTCCACCACATGTTAGGATGATGATGAAGTCACTGCCGCCCCTCCACCACATGTTAGGATGATGATGATGTCACTGCCGCCCCTCCACCACATGTTAGGATGATGATGAAGTCACTGCCGCCCCTCCACCACATGTTAGGATGATGATGAAGTCACTGCCGCCCCTCCACCACATGTTAGGATGATGATGATGTCACTGTCGTCCCTCCACCACATGTTAGGATGATGATGGAGTCACTGCCGCCCCTCCACCACATGTTAGGATGATGATGGAGTCACTGCCGCCCCTCCACCACATGTTAGGATGATGATGAAGTCACTGCCGCCCCTCCACCACATGTTAGGATGATGATGGAGTCACTGCCGCCCCTCCACCACATGTTAGGATGATGATCGAGTCACTGCCGCCCCTCCACCACACACTTCCTCAAGCCCCCCGTATAATTTTCTCCCTCAAGTGTCAACATAAATATTAACTTTAATATCAACGCCGATGAAAGTTCCATTCCCAAAAGGTGATGCAGGGCCAACACGTCGGCCTCCTACACGGTGCGGCCCACACTTCTACCTCCTACACGGTGCGGCCCTCACTCTCTCTACCTTCTACACGGTGCGGCCCACCCCCCATCAACCTCCTACACGGTGCGGCCCACACTCCATCTACTTCCTACACGGTACGGCCCACCCTCCATTATCACTTCCTACACGGTGCGGCCCACCCTCCCTCTAACTCCCACACGGTGCGGCCCACCCTCCAATACACCTCCTACACAATGCGGTCCACCCTTCCTGTACGTCCTACACGGTGCTGTAGAAAATGAAATATTAATTAATATTTGATTGACTATTAATCTGACTGACTGAATTTTTCTTGTTCAAGGAGATGACTATGAACACCTGGTGATGATTATGAACACCTGGTGATGACTATGAACACCTGGTGATGATTATGAACACCTGGTGATGATTATGAACACCTGGAGATGATTATGAACACCTGGTGATTAAAAACACCTGGTGATTAAGAACACCTGGTGATTAAGAACACCTGTTGATTATGAACACCTGTTGATTATGAACACCTCATGACAAAACATTTCATTAATCTTAACTCAGTCTACTAAATAAAGTCCCATTAAAGGAGACAGAAAGGAAGCCAGTAAACAGAGCAGTGAACATCAAAGAGCCAATCACAGTTACCTGCCGATTCATCCCTATTTGACGACTGGAGCTCATCAAGAGGTGTCCAGCCAAATGAGCTTCTGGCCTTTTCAACATTAAGGACTCGATCTATGAAGAGATATGGACTAATTATGGCGTTTCTTATCTTATCAAATATTTCGTGATGTTGAAGAAAAATACATCATAAATATTGGATTAAGTTGAGTCAATATCTACCTGTTAAAAAGATATAAATTGTATCACCTGAAGAATCTCCTCCTAACCTAAGCTAACCTACCCTACCCTAGCCTAACCTTACCATTCTGAGCCTCGTTGGTGAAGTAAACAACTAAGACATCACACTAAAGGATGATGAACCAAACAACGTTCCCCTCTGTGAGTCTCTCTTGGCCTGTGAGACATCTGATTGTTTACCGAGATGAGGAGGAGGGGGAAGCGGGGGGGGGGGGAGAGGGAGGAGGGGGAGGGGGTAAGTGTGCATGTGTGGAAGGGGGGAGGAAGGGGATGATGATGTAAGAGGGGGGGACAGTGGGAGGTAGCGGTAATAGTTGGGGGGTAGGGAAGGAGGGAGATGGGGGGAGAGAGAGGGGGAAGGAAGAGAAAGGAGTCTACAGTAGCTATCAGTTGAATTACTAAATAGATTATGATAACATTACCGGTATAAATAAACCTAAAACAAGACTACGACACAAATCTTAATTCAGAAACATTAATGCCTTGAAAAATAAGCACATACTAATAATGAAGGTTTGAAGTTGACTTAAAAGCTTCACCTTAAAGTTTGAAAATAAAAATCGAAAGATGTAGTGGAGGAAGTTGTTGAGCCTTCCGGGCCAATGCGACATCTAGCCCACGAGAGAAAAGTTATTTAATTAGGAGTAACTATAAACAGAGGGGGCTATCTTAGGGCTGTGTAAGTGAACCGAAAACTAATGAATATCTGGTACATAAACAGAGTAAAGGAGGAAAGAGAACGTGGAGCAGGAGAGGAGGAATAAAAGAGAAACAACAAACATATTCTACTCCTTAATTTCGTTTTACTTTTGTTGTGGCAGTGATTCTCTACCACCAAAATATACTTCACGTAGGAGTCAAGGCTTTATACCGAACTCATCCAAACATAAACAACTCCTTGAAATATACTTTACAGAGAAATATATTCAACTCTGGCGTAGTTGTCATTAAGGGTTAAATTCACCGGGAAGAAGCTTGAAGGTGAAGTATAGTCCCCTTCACTAGTGCGTTTACAGGGGCCTCGTCAGGTTTTACGCAGTGTGGCAGCGCTGTGTTTGATGACATTCGACAGAAGGAAACTCACAATAGTAAACATCTATGGAATCAAATTTAAACAATATTAACACAAATATCTCAATGATAATGATTTGTGGAGTGTTTATATGACGAGCCCCTGTAAACGCACTGGTGAAGGGGAGTGTACATATGTCAGTCTTGGGTGGGGTGAGGTTCATGTGATGTGTGTGTAGCTGCCGTGTGTGTGTGTGTGTGTCAGTGTGTGTGTGTGTGTGTGGTGTGTGTGTGTGTGTGTGTGTGTGTGTGTTGATGCTGGTGCTGGGGAGATGAGATACAAGGTCTTCAGCATCCTGGGGAGGAGAGGTGGGGGCAGGGTGGTGCTGGGGAGAAGTTACAGGGGAAGGATGGTGCTGGGGAGAAGTCACAAGGGGAGGGTGGTGCTGGGGAGGAGAGATGGGGACAGAGTGGTACTGGGGACAGGATGGAGGTACTGGGGAGCAGGATAGTATTATTAGGTTAGGGGAACAGGATAGTATTACTGGGGGGGGGGGAGAGGGGGCAGGATAGGATGGTGTTGCTAAAGAGACGAGATATAACACCAGCCATATCCTGAAGTTAATGGACAGGTAGGTTTAGGGGCACACCTGAGGCGGAAGATAAAGATGAAGTGTTAAACATGAGACGAATAGACCGGCTGAGTCCTTGGCGAGTCGGGATGTACTCAGCCTCCGGTTAGATCGGCTGAGTCCTTGGCGAGTCGGGATGTACTCAGCCTCTGGTTAGATCGGCTGAGTCTTTGGCGAGTCGGGATGTACTCAGCCTCCGGTTAGATCGGCTGAGTCTTTGGCGAGTCGGGATGTACTCAGCCTCCGGTTAGATCGGCTGAGTCCTTGGCGAGTCGGGATGTACTCAGCCTCTGGTTATTTAATGCTTTAGTAGTTACTCATAGGAATACACACAGGCGATTAATACCTTCACTACGCGTTAGAATAAATGGTATATCTACTCAGGAGTAAAATTGGTATATATGCTTAGGAGTTAAATTGGTATATCTATTTTGAAGTTAAAATTGGCATATATACTTACAAGTTAAAATAGCTTATCTCAATATAAATTAACATTGAATGAATCTTTACCCAAATTTCACTAAGAAAAAAAAATCAATATAACACAAGAAATGTTTACCTCCTCAGTTAACATTAACATCAATATAGAGAAAATGTTTAAATTATATCAGTTAATATCAATAAACACAAATAATATGTATATAAGTATGGAAATGTGTTTAGTGTTAAGTAAAGGTCGATGTTTATGTTTGTTTTTCTGGATGTTGTGAAGTAGAGGGACGAGATAAATATAGGAAGAGAGATAAGTGATAAATATAGGAAGAGAGATAAGTGATAAATATAGGAAGAGAGATAAGAGATAAATATAGGAAGAGAGATAAGTGATAAATATAGGAAGAGAGATAAGAGATAAATATAGGAAGAGAGATAAGAGATAAATATAGGAAGAGAGATAAGTGATAAATATAGGAAGAGAGATAAGAGATAAATATAGGAAGAGAGATAAGAGATACGGTGAGACTTGCAAACCCTTTACGAGGCAACAAAACCCACCAAGCCCCAACAAAACCCACCAAGCCCCAACAAAACCCACCAAGCCCCAACAAAACCCACCAAGCCCCAACAAAACCCACCAAGCCCCAACAAAACCCACCAAGCCCCAACAAAACCCACCAAAACCTCAACAAAACCCACCAAGCCCTGTAAAGTTGCGCCACTCTCCAGGACAGCCTCTACGCCATTTCATCTCCGGCTACTGAATATGAACACAAATGACCACAAAGTCTACATCAACGGAGGAGGCACAAGGAAGACGTAGATTATAAATGGTGGGAGAAGGAGGAGTGGGGCAGGAGTAGGGAGAGAGAGAGGAGGAGGAAGAGGAGGAGGAAGAGGGGGAGGAGGAGTGTGGAGTGGGAAGGGGGGCAACACTGATGGGGATGTGAGAGGGAGAGAGGAGGAGGAGGAAGGAGTGGCACAAGAGTAGGGAGGGAGAGAGGAGGAAGAGAAGCAGGAAGAGGAGGAGGAGAAGCAGGAAGAGGAGGGGGAGGAGGAGGAGGATTTGAGATATTTAAATTTATAACTGAGAAAGAAAGAAGAAGGAAGAGATGAAAGAACAGGAGATGGAAGACGCGATAGTAGAGGAGAAAGAAGAGAAGGAAAGGGATATAAAAGAGAAGAAGAGAAGAAAAGAGAGAGGATAATTTTTTTTTTTTTAGTTTAGCAAATTTATTGACAAATCCTGGAGTACAGTTTGCCTATTCAGACTGCTGCACTGTATAATGAATGCTACTGTATAATAAATGCACACCGTATAATGACTGCTGCACCGTATGACTCACAATGTATAATGAATGCACACCGTATAATTACTGCTACTGTATAATGAATGCGCACTGTATAAGAACTTCACATCGTATAATGTTTCTACACCGTATAATGAACTGCTACTGTATAATGAATGCGCACTGTATAAGAACTTCACATCGTATGTTTCTACACCGTATAATGAACTGCTACTGTATAATGACACACACCGTATAATGACTGCTACTGTATAAATACCGCACCGTATAATGACTCCACACTATAAAATGACTGACACTGTATGACTGTGCACTGTATAATGACTCCAACTGTATAATGACTGCCAATAATGACTCAAAAACACACTAGACATTATGTTTTTTAGAGAAGATCCTGTGTTATAAAGTTAAACCAATATTGACAGTAGACAGACTGACGGAAGAACAGTCTCATAATAGCTTAGACGGGAGACAGGTAAGAGGATAACAGGTGAGTGAAAAAATGGTCTCACAACGCAATTATCACCACACCCCCCCCCCCCCCCCAACACTTGTTAACCTTTAGGGATACATACATACATACATACATACATACATACACACATACATACATGAACCACGAGTAAAGACAAACTCTCTCTCTCTCTCTCTTCACTCACTGACATTTATTCATTTATTTTTTACTACCACACCACCAAGACTCTGTTTGTTGTAATATGGTGTCAGCCTTCACACCACAGGGGCCTCCAGCAGGTAAACATTGTGGTGTAGTCAATATAGTTCCTAGAGTCACCACCACCACCTACACTGCCACTTCTTCCATTAATACCAAAAGACAACTTGACACAATGATGTTATGGTCACCTGTCCACGCTGTTGGATCTTGTCTGTCTGTCTGTCTCTGTCTGTCTCTGTCTGTCACCCATTCCCATCTTCCTTCATTATTCATCTCTCTCACAGTGAATTAGTGGCTCATCATACACCATAATGAATGATAAGGGAAATCATCATTCATATTATTAACTCAAGAATATTTTTGTATTTGTTAAATTTATGATGAAAATTCCCGAAAAAAATGACTTACTCAGTATTTATATTGTGTCGTAACTCCCCCTCGCCAACACTGCCTTGTCCTCTTGCCAACTGAACCTTTAACAGTTTACATAATGTACAGCTACATGGTCAACCAGCCTCCACGTTACATCCCTCTAGCTTAAAATATCCACCCGACTCCTGTAGTTCGAGGATATACCTGGATTTACCTCACCCTATCGTGGAGGTCAAAGCTCAAGGGGGTTCCCGAGACACATTTGGAAACAGGAGAACATGTCAACACAGGGTCGCCGTGTTTATTTTGGGAGCCATACCTCGCCACATCCTTAGCCAGTAGATTATAATCCTGTAGGTGCGGAAGGATGTGTCTCTAAGCCCCACACCTCTGTATCATTTGTCTCTACCCCCTTCAGGTTATCCGGGTTATATAATAAGTACCTTCTGCTATAGCAATCATTACAGCGTCTCCTCTTAAAGCTGGGAGGAGATGAAAATTACTTGAATCCAACTCAAAAAAGTTTAATTAAGTTCGATGATTCTTGAGAGATTTGATCTTAGTTCACCGAGGCAGTATATGAAGCACCCATCATTAATATAGTGGTATAACACAAGCAGTCACTACACACCGTAAGTTCCCGATATCTATACACCTTTTTCTTGCATCTGGATTTGTCACAGAACCACGAGAAGCACAACACGATAGTAAAAATATCTCCTTCTTCTTCTTCTTCTTACGATAATTAAGTTCTTACTGTTGGAAAAATATCTTGAATTCTAACTAAAAGGTTCTGGCTCTTCGTTATGTCCTATCCACTCACCGCAGCTGTCTCGTGTGGCTCTTGTGGCTCCTAATTACCATATCTGGGGACTCAAGCGACCAGATGACTGACCAGACAATACTGTAGCTACGCGATGAATACCCCGACTGTGATGACCATCTTTTTACACAACCTCTGAGGACTGAGCCATTAGTCTCTTGTTGTCTAAGAGAAAGAAGTGGGAAGCATGTAGTCGCTATTGATTACAGGTAAGTGCCATAATTACCTGCCACCGATTTCTGTCATGGGTTAAGGTAGATTAGATAATATTCCTTTTTTTTTTTTATTAATATTTGTTGTTGCGAAAAGGCTACAGTGTTTTCTGGGGCTAGTTTCTCTCCCACCATCACTAAAAAATAAATAAATAAATGGAGAGAGAGAGAGAGAGAGAGAGAGAGAGAGAGAGAGAGAGAGAGAGAGAGAGAGAGAGAGAGAGAGAGCTCAGTACTAAGCTAGACACTGGCACCACGCCACCGCAGCAGCAGGCGTGTGTAGAAGGCGTGGGGGGAAAAAAGCCATTGATTCTACGTCAGGCAATGTTAGCTTGTGGCAGATCTCTTACCTTATGGCAGCACAGTACATTATATTATAAGCCGTTACTCTTGCGCCCGGCAGTGTAGGGACGCTCCAAGAAACAACTGACACGAAAGACCAACACCACATGCATAACCTTAACGATGGGGATTATCCTGGCAGTTCACACAAGGACCTGGTGGGACCCCCCAGTCACAAAAGATGAGTAACATCCCTTCAGCAACACAAGGACCTGAAGGGACCCTCCAACATACCCTAAAACAGCACATTCCCTTAGATCGCACTTTAATCCAGTTTAGCTTAGCTTATCTAACCTCCCTTGCCCCTGGAGGACTGAGGGACGTCTGTCACAGGTTAAGCCACACACCAGCCTCCGCAAGGTGAAAAACCCACCTGCTATCATTCTCCTTCTGTACTTCCCACTTCTTAACTATACCTTGCCCTAAATCTCCTTGTTCACCTCAGAGCCACGTCTCTCTTATCTCGCAATGACTCGAGGCTGTATGTAGAACCATTACTCATACCGTAGCCTTTGTTCTAGTCAAGTAATGAAGCAATGGATGAACTCTAACATTAAGTCAAGATTATGTAGTGTAAATATAGTTAATTAGGTTTTACATTCACTTAAGCTTGATAGTTATAAAGTAAAGGATTGATTCATGTATTTTCTTTATATATATATCATGAAAATATTAACAATACAATATAACTGATGATAATAATAATAATAATAATAGTGAGAAATAAACAGTTATCTTTCTTATCAACAGACGTCAACGGTAATGAAAACTAAGAGATACAGATACAATGGGAGAGACAGTGAGAGATATACCCCCAGTTCTCTTTCTCACCATCAGACAGAATGAAAACAAGAAACCAGAGAACGTGTTGAAAAAGAGGTGGGTGAGGGGGGGGGTGGGGTGGGGGTGAGGAGAGGGGGAGGTGGGTGAGGAGAGGGGGAGGTGGGTGAGGAGAGGGGGAGGTGGGTGAGGAGAGATGGGGTGGGGTGGGGAAGGTGGGTGAGGGGGGGGGTGGGGTGGGGAAGGTGGGTGTTATTAGATTAAAGTGGTGAAAAAGGTACTGTACTGCCCCTAATTGCGTTATCAAGGGAGACGTGTTGTGGTGACGAGAAGAAACGAAGGAAGACGAGACGAGACGAGACGAGACGAGAAGAGAAGAAACGAAGGAAGACGAAACGAGACGAGACGAGACGAGAAGAGAAGAAACGAAGGAAGACGAAACGAGACGAGACGAGACGAGAAGAGAAGAGAAGAAAACGAGAAGAACGAAGGAAGACGAGACGAGACGAGACGAGACGAGACGAGAAGAGAAGAAACGAAGGAAGACGAAACGAGACGAGACGAGACGCGAAGAGAAGAAACGAAGGAAGACGAGACGAGACGAGACGAAACGAGAGGAGACGAGACGATTTATCCTTTAATCTAAATAAAAATCGATATTTTTTCTCTTGACGTAATCTATCTAGTATATTATTATTTCTAAATTATACTAGTATGATCATTAACCTAACCTAACCTAACCTAACCTAACCTAACCGGGACCAAACGCAGGAGAGACACAAATAAGCTCTGTACCAGTCAAAAAATAAGGTTTTACCGGATAATCCTTTCCTGGGAATGTCCATGTAACAGCTCAAAGCTTTACAGGAGATGGGGCGTTAAAGCTGTACTAGGAGGACACATTAACTATGAGTATCAGGAATCTGTGTGTTGACTTTTTTAACTACCGAATTAAGATCTAGTGGGAAAAAAGACATAACTATAAACATCTGGTAGTTAAAACACTTCTAAACACACACAAGAGGTAAAAAAAAACAAACAAACTAAACCAATACCAAACAAATTCTTATCTCCGGGTAAGAAAAACCATCTCACTTCACCCTGCCCACACACCAATGAGGGAAAAACCAGAGGGAAAAAAAGGGAAATATATTGATACTAGGGGGAGAAAAAGGAGCAACAGCAACCTCCACCTGATCTGTCGGGAAATGAGCACATCTCTCCAGGGCCCAGATCACCAACCGAGGGTGGGAGGGAGGGAGCCGAGGAGGGGTGAGGGAGTGGAGGGAGTTACGTCAATGAGAAATGATGTGAAGGATTATCGAGAGAGAGAGAGAGAGAGAAGATAAAAGTGAAAGGTAAGAGTAACAAGACAAAGAGGATAAAGGGGAGAGATGAGACAAGGAAGGGAAGGAGGAAGAGGAGGAAGAGAAGATGACAACAGGTGGTTTTAGTGTCCAAATCAGATAAGGAGAGAAAAAAAGAAGGAGAAACAAGAAAGACAAAGGAAGTGAAGAAGAGAAACACCAATGAAGAGGGAAGAGGAAGAAGGAGGAAGAGGAAGAAGGAGGAAGAGGAAGAAGGAGGAAGAGGAAGAACTAAAGGAGGGATATAAGAAACAGGAGAGAGTATGTTATTTCTACCTAATGTGATTCTACTTCTTTCTTCCTTCATTCTCCTTCATTTTTCTGAACTTTTCCCCATTCTTCCTTCATTCTCCATCATTCATCCTTAACTTTTCTTCATTTTTTCTTCATTGTCCATCATTCTTCATTCATTCTTTCTTCATTTTTCTTAATTCTTCCTCTATTCTTCTTCATTCAAACAAGAGTAATTAAGAAACGATCATTCATCATCTGCGTTAGTGAGTGTGTATGTATGTATGTGTGTGTATGTATGTATGTATGTATGTATGTATGTATGTATGTATGTATGTATGTATGTGTGTGTGTTTATTTGTATGATAAGACAAATAATTGAGTTTCTTTACGACACGAAGATTTTTAAAGAAATATTAGATAACTGTACACTACCACCCCCCCTTACCCCCCTTCCTCATCCCCTTCCCCCTAATCCATACACAGGTACAGGTGAGTCAGGAGCGTGTAGGAGGTAAATACTTAATGACTCTCTCCTTTCATTTTGTTGTTAGATCTTCAGGAGTTATGTCAGGCACTTTTTTTTTTTTTAAATTAGGAAGCTGGACACCAAAAGCTTTATTAAATATACAGGTTTTTTTTTTCTATCTTATTTTTGACTTATATTGTGTATATTTTGTTCATGGGATGGCATAGAGGGGGAGAAAGACGAAAATTTAAACATACCACCACCTAATATACAAACAAGCAATCACAGTCACAATTTACACACATATACACTATTTACACATACACAAACTTTTCTTTTTTTTAATATCATATAACAAGAAACTCATAGAAATTCCCACGTTCCTTAAAAGTATATTTCCGATTGGGTGTTGAAATTCGAGAAGCTGTCACTTGTAGAATCTATCCACGACACCCAACTCGAGGGGGGGTGAGCAGCTAACAGTCTGGTCAGGTATATGTGGCAGCCAGTCCTTGAGAGGCTAGGCAGTTTCCGATTTCTGCCTCGTGTGTGTGAGAGAGAGAGAGAGAGAGAGAGAGAGAGAGAGAGAGAGAGAGAGAGAGAGAGAGAGAGAGAGAGAGGTCAAGTGGGTAGTGTAATCTGATTCTGTCTGACGTCTGATGTATTTGTTCTTGTGGTCAACATCACCTGGCCTCTCGCAATCACCTTATTGTCTTACAGGCGACCAAATAAACAGGGGAAAAATACCAAAATCTAGGGGAAAAAATACCATGATCTAGGGAAAAATACCAAAATCTAGGGGAAAAAATACCATGATCTAGGGAAAAATACCATAATCTATGGGAAAATACCATAAACAAGGGAAAAATACCATAATCCAGGGAAAAAATACCATAATCCACGGAAAAACACCATTATCTATGGAAAAAATACCATAATCCAAGGTAAGTACAATGACAGGTAAGGAAACATCAGATGGGA
>CAUDMG010001635.1:895000-915000 GCA_958450375.1 Homarus gammarus | reverse complement strand
TGAGGTGTGTACGAGGCAGTGTAGGCCAGGTAACAAGGCCAGGTAACCAGGCCAGGTAACAAGGCCAGGTAACCAGGCCAGGTAACCAGGCCAGGTAAGACACACAGCCCCCAGCATTAATCACAAGTGTATGTAAATTCGCTATAACATTAATGGATATAACATCATTAGAGTGAATAATTACTTAACTGGTGAAGGTCATACTCTAACTTAATGTAGTCACCCCTGAAGACTGTCTCATGTAAGCGTTTTCTTTGACTCCGGGAAAATACATAGTGACATTTGCATAATTTTGTGTGTGTGTGTTTGAGGTGAACGGGACGGTCAGAGGTCGCGGAGGGAGGTAATATTTTGAGAGCTCACTTAACCTAACCTAACCTAACCTAACCTAACCTAACCTAACCACACAAATGAGGAGAAAACTTAGATTTTTTTTTAGATTACCCATGAGGGGGCTAGTTTATTGGGCACCCCCTTACATCCTGTGTAAGGTGAAGTGCAGAAGCGTTTACAGCGCCCATCTGGGAAGCATGCGTAGTTCATGCTTGCCTTTATGACTCATGCATTAAGGGAGTAAAAGCTTGAAGAGTCATGGGTTTTCTCAGCAAGTTACATAAAGTGACAGAATGATGAGTGTGTGGGGGGAAAATTACCGGTACAATTTATCTGTTTATGGCAAAGTGTGGCAGGAGGAGGAGAGGGGGATTATATTTAGTTTAACAAATTTATCGACAAAGCTTGTAGTACAGTTTGCCTATTGTGAGTAATTTAGTCTGGTCTTGACACTGAGGGTGGTATCACTTCTCACTGCCACGCAGGACAGAGGTTCATACACAAAGGAATAGATCATATTCATTAACAGTACATATAGGTCAGAGTCGTGTGGGTGATGTCACTGTTCGCTACCATGCAGGACAGTGGTTCATATACATTGGACGTCATATTCTAATTGAAGACTAATCAGTGTGGGCTAGCAAATTTTGGAGAGGGGGAGGAACAGGAGGAGGAGGAGCAGGAGGAGGAGGAGGAGCAAGAAGAGGAGGAGGAGGAGGAGCAGGAACAGGAAGAGGAGGAGGAGCAAGAAGAGGAGCAGGAGGAGGAGGAACAGGAGAAGTAGGAACAGGAGAAGAAGGAACAGGAGGAGGAAGTGGAGGAGTAGGAGGAGAAGCAGGAAGAGGAGGAAGAGGAAGAGGAGCAGGAAGAGAAGCAAGAAGTGGAGGAGGAGGAGGAGGAGGAAGACGAGGAGGAACTCATTAAATCTTCCGACAAGTTGAATCGTGAGTCACCCCAAGCTGCGGTCAAATGTGTCGTGTGAGAGAGAGAGAGAGAGAGAGAGAGAGAGAGAGAGAGTGTGTAAATAAAAAGTACGAACGTCAACCAAAAAGTAAAAGTTCTAATCCATACACTGACAGGGAGATGACAGACAAGGATAAATAGCAAGCACAGTATGAGATAATAATACCAGATACCCCCCTCACCCCCCCATCCTCCCCCTCACCCCCATCCTCCCCCTCATCCCCCCCCATCCTACCCCTCCCCGACCCTCTTTCATGACTGTCAGATCAACCACAAGCACGTGAGGGCCGACAGACAGAGGGGAACTGAAAGCCACACATCAACGCCCTATAAGCTATTAGTGGCAGGGCAACTCCTGAGGGTGTTTACAGCATTCACGGATACATCTTTAATATATTTTAACTTCACTATGACCCAGATGAAGTCAATATTCTTTTTTTCAACTCATAATTAGGATGTAATAAAGTGACTTCCGTGTGTGTGTGTGTGTGTATTTACAGACTTCAAAAGTGGCTGACACACACATATGTACATCTGTTCAGGCTTATCAACACCCGCTGGTTCATCCTCTCTCTCTCTCTCTCTCTCTCTCTCTCTCTCTCTCTCTCTCTCTCTCTCTCTCTCACCTCAGCTCACCTCAGGCTCCCGCGAGACAAGATCAGCAGTCTCTCCTCGCACCAATGACGACACCATCAGTCTGGATTGAACCATGGAATGACCACATATTGGGACCGAGCGTTGACCTGCCCTCCGTAACGATTGAGAGAGGTCAGCTGTCTCCTCAACTTGTCTACGTAATCTTCTAGCTATTTACACGCCTCTACACCTTCACACACACACACACACACACACACACACACACACACACACACACACACACACACACACACACACACACACACCAAAAAGTCATTAATAATAAAAGACTCGACAAAGCAGCTGACAGGAGTCTTAACAACACAAGGGAAGAGTGAAGGTGACCTCTCAACACCTGCCTCATTAAGCTCCTCTCACCTGTGTGTGTGTGTGTGTGTGTGTGTGTGTGTGTGCGTGTGTGTGTGTGAGTGTTGATTTCAGGTATTTTGCTGAGGTGTTTTTATACTGATCTAATTATGTCAACACCACTCTCCGTCTACCTGTTCCACACACCTGTATACCTGTAAGTTGTAATTACCATGCACAACCTTACACCCACTACTACTATTACTATACTACACTCACCAACACCTCCATACTACTTCACACCGGCCTTACACCAGTCTCACACCAGCCTTATACCACCTAACACCAACCTTACACCACCTAATACCAGGCCTTACACTAGCTGCTCCCACACCGATTTATAATATCACATTCCCTGCAAATTGGGTGATCATCTCTCTCTCTCTCTCTCTCTCTCTCTCTCTCTCTCTCTCTCTCTCTCTCTCTCTCTCTCATTTCCATTCTACTTGTCTTCCTCATCTCCACTTTTTCTCTACCCTTTGATCTTCCTCTCTCCTTTTATCTCTTCTCCCTTTCATTTCTCAATCCTTCTCACTCTTTTCTCCTCCTCCCTTCCTCTTCTTCCACTCTTCCACCTCGTCCAGTTTGTCTTCTTCCTCCTCTTCCTTCTCTTTACCTATCTGTCATTCTTCTCCCTCTCTCTTTCCCTATTCTCTCTCATTTTACCCTCCCTATGTGCTCTTAATCGCCCTTCACATATTATTATCATCGTCATTATTATTACTGTCATTGTCATCATTATCCTCATTATCATTATTATCGTCATTATTATTACTGTCATTGTCATCATTATCATTATCATTATTATCGTCATTATCACCAGTAGGAGATTATCTTAGTTCACTGCTGGGTGAAATTCTGTTCCATCACCCTCTAATACCCTCTTCCATGAGCCTCCCCCGTCGGCCGAGAGCCTTCCCCGTCGGCCAAGATCATCCCCGTCAACCAAGAGCCTCTCCCGTCGGTCAAGAGCCTCTCCCGTCGACCAAGAGCCTCTCCCGTCGGTCAAGAGCCTCTCCAGTCGACCAAGAGCCTCTCCCGTCGGTCAAGAGCCTCTCCCGTCGACCAAGAGCCTCTCCCGTCGGCCAAGATCATCCCCGTCAACCAAGAGCCTCTCCCGTCGGTCAAGAGCCTCTCCAGTCGACCAAGAGCCTCTCCCGTCGGTCAAGAGCCTCTCCAGTCGACCAAGAGCCTCTCCCGTCGGTCAAGAGCCTCTCCCGTCGGTCAAGAGCCTCTCCCGTCGGTCAAGAGCCTCTCCCGTCGGCCAAGAGCCTCTCCCGTCGACCAAGAGCCTTCCCTGCTGTGATTCCATCGACCCGTCCGGCAGTTGGACTTAAGAATCTTTTCTCATCTCCAGGGATCCCGTCAAGGCTCTCCCTAATACCCTCTTGATGTGTTCTCCTTGCTATATGACCGTCCACTGCTGTCTCTTGTGATAATTTCTCTTCATGTCTCTTCTTTTCTCTTTATGTATCTTCAATTTTCTTCAGTATTCTTCATTTCAGCTTCATTTTCTCTTCATTTCTCTTCATTTCCTGTTACATCGAGTTGTCTCTTGGCATTCACTTAACCCACCTGAGTCTACGCTTAGCCAAACTTACTAATATACTAAATTATCACAGGTAAGACGGCATACATTATAACGGGTCACACCTATGAGGGTTGGGTTAGGTTAGGTTAGGTTAGGTTAGATTAGGTTAGGTTAGGTTAGATTAGGTTAGGTTAGGTTAGGTTAGGTTAGGTTAGATTAGATTAGGTTAGGTTAGGTTAGGTTAGATTAGATTAGGTTAGGTTAGGTTAGATTAGGTTAGGTTAGGTTAGGTTAGGTTAGGTTAGGTTAGGTTAGGTTAGGTTAGGTTAAATTAGGTTAGGTTAGGTTAGGTTAGGTTAGGTTAGATTAGATTAGGTTAGGTTAGGTTAGATAAGGTTAGATACACTAGGATACACCAAGTCACTCGTTAAGACACCAGAATACACCCAGGTGCACCAGGTATATTTTGGGTAATGCATTTTATGGTAAGGTGTCAGCGTTAACGAGACTCCTATTGGATAAATTTTACCCACTGGCTGTTTACGTTAGCGGTAATGAAGTCTTCAACATGCTATTACTGTGGACTGTGTTGTGGCGCCACGCTGAGAACACTGTGGTTTGTGGAGCATTGGGGGAGCATGGCGGTGTTGTGGCTAGGTGAAGGGAGAGGAGTGAGGGAGCATAGCGGTGTTGTGGCCAGGTGAGGGGGAGTATTGGGGGAGCATGGAGGTGTTGTGGCCAGGTGAGGGGGAGCATTGGGGGAGCATGGAGGTGTTGTGGCCAGGTAAGTGGGAGTATTGTGGGAGCATGGAGGTGTTGTGGCCAGGTGAGGGGGAGTATTGTGGGAGCATAGCGGGGTTGTGGCTAGGTGAAGGGGAGAGGAGTGAGGGAAGGATGAAGAGAGGAGATAAAAGAGAAATAAAGGACAGGGGGAAGAAATAAGGAAGGAGAGAAGGAAGAAACTGATGAGTAGGAGAAAACTGTGGATGAAAGTTGAGGCAGCGACGGAGATGATGATGATGGGGAAGAGATGGAGGGAGATAATGGTGATGGGGAGGAGATGGAGGGAGATAATGGTGATGGGGAGGAGATGGAGAGAGATGATGGTGATGGGGAGGAGATGGAGAGAGATGATGGTGATGGGGAGGAGATGGAGGGAGATAATGGTGATGGGGAGGAGATGGAGGGAGATAATGGTGATGGGGAGGAGATGGAGAGAGATGATGGTGATGGGGAGGAGATGGAGAGAGATGATGGTGATGGGGAGGAGATGGAGAGAGATGATGGTGATGGGGAGGAGATGGAGAGAGATGATGGTGATGGGGAGGAGATGGAGGGAGATAATGGTGATGGGGAGGAGATGGAGAGAGATGATGGTGATGGGGAGGAGATGGAGAGAGATGATGGTGATGGGGAGGAGATGGAGGGAGATAATGGTGATGGGGAGGAGATGGAGAGAGATGATGGTGATGGGGAGGAGATGGAGAGAGATGATGGTGATGGGGAGGAGATGGAGGGAGATAATGGTGATGGGAAGGAGATGGAGAGAGATGATGGTGATGGGGAGGAGATGGAGGGAGATAATGGTGATGGGGAGGAGATGGAGAGA
Source organism: Homarus gammarus (assembly GCA_958450375.1). Lineage (NCBI taxonomy): Eukaryota > Metazoa > Arthropoda > Malacostraca > Decapoda > Nephropidae > Homarus > Homarus gammarus. Next base: position 909,562 of record CAUDMG010001635.1, on the reverse strand, counting down.
GATGATGGTGATGGGGAGGAGATGGAGAGAGATGATGGTGATGGGGAGGAGATGGAGGGAGATAATGGTGATGGGGAGGAGATGGAGAGAGATGATGGTGATGGGGAGGAGATGGAGAGAGATGATGGTGATGGGGAGGAGATGGAGAGAGATGATGGTGATGGGGAGGAGATGGAGAGAGATGATGGTGATGGGGAGGAGATGTAGGGAGATGATGGTGATGGGGAAGAGATGGAGGGAGATAATGGTGATGGGGAGGAGATGGAGAGAGATGATGGTGATGGGGAGGAGATGTAGGGAGATGATGGTGATGGGGAAGAGATGGAGGGAGATAATGGTGATGGGGAGGAGATGGAGAGAGATGATGGTGATGGGGAGGAGATGTAGGGAGATGATGGTGATGGGGGGAGAGAGAGCGAGAGATGAAGGGATGTCAACCTAACCTAACCCAACCTAAATCTAACCTAACCTAATTAATTATGAAAATAAATATTACACTAATTAAAACCTCTCCCAGACTAATTGGGGGGGGCGGGGAGGCGGCATTACAGCATCAGAGGCATTAATTCGTTTTAACTTTGATAAATTCTGAAGCAATGATACGTATTCAGAGATGGAAGATTAATACTTATATAAATACAGAACTTAAGATCTATTCAGAACTTAGGATCTATTTAGAACTTAAGGTTTATTTAGAACTTTAATTAAACATATCCCTTTGAAAGTCTTATACACCTGTTCATATCATAACACTAACAAGGCTCCGATTAACTAAACCATTTAAAATCCACAAGAGCAATTAAGACAGGTATATATTCCCACCTTCATGGCACTAATATATTATACCTGGCAGTTGTTCCACCTCTCATTAGCATTTGCCCACCTGACGCTAACGTGTGGTGAAGGAGGGCGTGTTTACATTGGCGTCACAAAATACAGGTGTTTGTATAAGCAACCAACTTTGTTTGTGTGTGGGGGGGGGGTTATGTGTTTGTTTGTTTAGGTGTCAGTTTTGTGTCGCTTTTTCTCCGCATATGTGAATGACTCTCTCTCTCTCTCTCTCTCTCTCTCTCTCATCGTATCTCCACCAGTTCCCTTAATTTCCTCCTCCTTGTCATCTCCATTCCCCATCTTTATCACGTTCTATGTCTCTTACTATTTATCTACCCTTACCTATCGTCTCTTCATTATTCCCTATGGTTATCTTCCTCTATGTCTCTTCTTCCATCTTCTTTATCTCTTTATTTATTTATTTTTTGTATAACATAGGTTTCCGCTTTGGGTGCTCCACTAACCTTAATTAAATAAAGTTTCTCGCATATTTAATTCACTGATCAATTGTGAAACTGCAGCAGACAGTCCTTGGCCTTTTCTAAAGCATCGTACGAGAATTTGGCCTCGCTCCTTACTTGCAAAATTCGCCCACTTTGGCCTTTTGTCCTTATTTCTTTCAATTCATTCTTGTGTATAGCCAATGGGTGTGTGTGTGTGTGTGTGTGTGTGTGTGTGTGTGTGTGTGTGTGTGTGAAGAAAATTAAATGGAAGTAAAAAAAATACAATAAGATAAAAGATTAACACGAAATAAAAGAAGAAGAAAAATAAAAGAAATACAATAACAAATAAATCAAATAAACAAAAAAGTCGATAAAATGGACAAGAAAAACTAACAATAACAACAACTAAATTAAGTAGACGACTCAGGTGGTGGTGGTGGAATGTTGTCTGCCAGCCCCGCCCACCACCATTACCACCACCACACCTACCACCACTCCCTACCACCATCACAGTTCACACCCACCACAGTCACCTATCACCACCACCACCACACCTACCAGTCCCACCTACCACCACACCACCCCTCACCTGTACCAACATACAAAAAATTATTCCTTTCTCGTTATAATTTCTTAATATATGTAAGTATTTATGAATAATTATACCAGAGAGTTATAATAGATGGAACAAGACTAAGAACAGCTAACTAGACAAGCTATGCGACGTAGTAAACAAACAAAAAGCTATACAGTTCATTCATTGTCTATATTTGGTCAAGCTATCGAGGAATCATTTTTTAATCATGGTTTATCAGAAGTACCAACCCCCTTCAGAAGTACCAACCCCTTTCAGAAGTACCAACCCCCTTCAGAAGTACCAACCCCCTTCAGAAGTACCAACCCCCTTCAGAAGTACCAACCCCGTCAGAAGTACCAACCCGTCCGAGGTGACTGTGGGCGGTGAAGCACGTGGGGTGAGTCTGACCGCCAGGTGGGTGCTAGCCAGTGGACCGGTTCTTCCTGCCAACACTCACATGACATGACTCTCAAGCAATTAACGATAACAACGCTTTTACCAATCACCATTTTTCTTATGAGGAATGAATGAATTTATTACCTTCAATACATCCCCTTAACCTTAATTAATATGGTAATTAACGAATAGGTAAAGTCATTAGATTAACCTAACATAATAACCAGACACAAGTACTGTTATGTAGGTGGTAAAGGTTGGCAGCCCTTAAGACTCTGCACTAACACAACCTTCATAATATGCCCTCTGGTAACCTAACCTAACTCTGACAGCTATAATGTTCACCACAAGACTATTTCTCTTTCTCTGTTTTTGTTATTGAAAGACGAGAATTACGATCACAACATTAAGGATAAGAGAGATAAAAGTAACCTAACGTAATCAATAGTAACTGGTGCTAATGCTCACAACACTTGAAAAAAATCGGCAACATAATCTTTACTTGTTCTTGGCACCTCGACCAGAGTCTACAAGTATTACAGGAATATTTTACTTGTAACCAGTAATCAACAATATCCAAGGCACCAACATAATACACTATTAGGAGACGAAAAACAAGTCCACATTCTTTAAGTTTGCCATAATAATAAATAATTATCATACGTATACGTTACTCTGACAGGCTGGGTTGCTACCTTGTTGAGTCTAGTCATGCTTGAGGAGTGAGCTGCTTACCTGTGATGCTAGCAGGTCGAGAGAGGAGAATGCCTGTGTGTATGAACGTTAGTTTGAGGTGATGATGGTGTCTGTATGGTGGGAGGTGATGGTGTTTGTATGGTAGGAGGTGATGGTGTTTGTATGGTGGGAGGTGATGGTGTTTGTATGGTAGGAGGTGATGGTGTTTGTATGGTAGGAGGTGATGGTGTTGTATGGTAGGAGGTGATGGTGTTTGTATGGTAGGAGATTATGGTGTCTATGGTCGTAAGTGATAGTGTCTGTATGGTGAAGGTGATATTGTCTATTATAGGAGGTTATGGTGTCTATGGTAGGAGGTTATGGTGTCTATGGTGAGAGGTTATGGCGTCTGTATGGTGTGGTAGGTGCCGAGGAAAACGAGTTGTGAGTAGCTTAACAACCCAACTTCACTGATTAACTTGGAGGGAAAAAGAAAAAAAAAAAAAAGAAATACAAAAGTGACACTCTATTTCAAATAAAAGTCAAGGAAAAAAATAGAGATAACAAGAAAATAAACCTGAACTCACAGCTCCTATTAACGCCTCCTGCCACTCTCACTTTTTAGTTAACTTATTGTACTCTGGAGGAAGGCTTTATACCTGTACTCTGGCTCTCCCTCAACACAGCCCTACACCTGTACTCTGGCTCTCCCTCAACACAGTAGCAGACGAAGAACTGATGGTTTTACAACATAATTTCACAACTACTCGAATATAACAGCTTACAAGTCAACATGTGGAGAGACGTGACCACCTGCGGAGGATAAGTTATTCCGTCTCAGCTTCGTGTATGGACTTGACATGAAGAACTTAAATCAGTGTGTGACCTCTGCTTCACCGTCTTAACAAATCTGAACGTATCGGAACATCATCACACCGTCAGAGAGAAGACATAATCTGGGGAATAATCACTCAGGTGTATAACGAAGAGTGTCAGCCCCCACACACTACCCTGCGGGATGCCAAGTAAAAGTACAACAAACTCAGAATTCATTCATAGAGACTCGGTTTTTTTTTTTATCGTTCGAGAAAGATTATAATACACCAGTGTGTTTAATAATATCATAACTGAATAACTTACTAAATAAACACCGACAATTGACTTCATTAAATCAATATATTTATCAAATTCCCTAGTCCTCTCCTCTCCCTGTTCCGACAGTACCAAATACTCCACACAAGGCACACAACAACAGCTATAAGGTTTAAATCCATAATATGAATAATTTAGTAAGTAAGAAAAACTGATAAAGGAGAAGTCAAGAGAGATTATTAGAGGATTAAAAAAAAGGAAGATATATTGACTGTTTATAAGAGAATCTCACAAGGCCACGATGACGACTTGACAACACAGAGAGAGAGAGAGAGAGAGAGAGAGAGAGAGAGAGAGACTGTAAACAAATAAGTCAAGACAAGGAAGAAAGGCAGACAATGATAAGCTTATGCACCGCGCACATCAAAACACGTGTATCCCTTATATGCACCTTAGACCAGCGCACCTCCACAACCTTGATAAGACAATGAGGGTGGGTCAGGGTGGGTTAGGGTGGGGTCTGGTGGGCTATATAAGATCATGAACCCACCTTAATATTTCATGGAGGAAGGGTGGGTTAGGTGGGTCGCTTTAAGTTGATTTGTACAAACTTTTGATTACAGATAAATGATTCTTGATTGCAGACAGACAGACAGGGGAGGAAGTGGGGGGAGGGGAGGAAGTGGGGAGGAGGGGGGGCAAGTGGGGAGGAGGGGGGGCAAGTGGGGAGGAGGGGGGGGGGCAAGTGGGGAGGAGGAGGAGTGGGAAGGGGTGCAGAAATCAAAATTCACCTTCAAGCTCGAAGTTTTAAACATTTAGTTGAATCTTAAAATCATTTTGACAAACTGAAGCAAAAAAAACCAGTTCTATTAAGTATAAAAGTCACCTTGACACGCCTTTGGCAGAGTAACACGTGTTAGACTCGAGATAAGGTTAGGTTAGGTTAGGTTAAGTGGCCAGGATACTGTACTCCCAGAGATTAACAGAATCAACAGTGACCGCCAGCTGAGACACCACCTGGCATAATCACCCAGGTATTATACAGCGTCGGGAGCTCACCTGTTGCCCCGCTTCCCACCACCTGTCAGTGCCAGGTGGTTGTGTCACGTCTCGTGTGTGTGTGTGTGCGTATGTGTGTGTTTTGGTCAACATTACATAGATACAGACACTCACAGCCAAGCTGTCTAATTACTGTAATGGTTCTACTGTACTTCTAGTTACAAAACACCAACGGGCCGGAAGTACAGAGAAGGAAAATTAACTTAGGATAGGATTACAGTTTGGTTGTTGATGAGTGACGTACTGTTGATGGTAGTTATGACGTTAATTACAGGTGAATGTAAATGAAGGCAATTTTTGGTGATTGATATGAAAGGTTAACTTAATCACCGGGGATGTGAGCAATTAAGTCGCTTCACTGCTGACGTTATGACGTTCTGCACACACAAGTCTGCCCTCACACTCAACAACAGATCCTTCTCTCAGTGTAAGGCCAAACATAAATTACTTTCCTTCAGTTTAATCAAAAAATCAATACTGTGTTTCATCAACTTCATACGATGTAAATTTATACTGTAATTAAATACATAACCATCAGGAAATAAGACAAAAAAAAATTATTATTAATGGTTGGGTTTCATTAACTACAGAAGGTCGTTTAGTTTTTGCAGTGAATTATAATAAATCATTGAGGTGGTTGACAAGTCTTATAAATTCAGACTTGGAATCTCCTACAAACTGGACACGTGTTTGTCTGGTGGATGCCGCTAATTATTATCCGGTATTTGTGTTTTTTTCACTTATCTCCAGCGGCTATGATCAAACTGGTGTCATAACTTACTGCGGTACGCCACTCGATTTCCTGTTTGGTGAAGCAGATAACCGGAAAATATATTACGCCACCAGTTGAAAAAAGACCCACAAGGCACTGACTAAAGACCTCTCCTCCAGGTTGGTATATTTCTGACGGCGTAGAAGCGGAGTCTGGTGCCTTAGCGAGTGAGAAATGGTTAAATGATGTTTTTTTTTTCTCAAGAGTGTAATTCAGCAACGAGAGTTTCCTGTATTTTAAAGTTCAGGAAGTTGATCTAAAGCTTCATTTCGGGACCGCTGTTGGGAAGGTCATTGATGTGGTGTGTTAGTGTTTTACTGTGAGGATCCATCGTCAGACTAGACATGAGTTAAGCCATATGGTTCACACACAACCTGCAGCGTAATATATAACTTCTTGGTATTGTTTCCAGAAAGAGTGATATTGATTCAGGTTTCTTGAGCCACTAGTGATCATACATCAATTAATATATTCTGAACTGTACTGGCGTGTGGAGTACAAGGTCTCTGGTGAACTGGTTCTGTCATCTAGAAATGCCAGTTGGAATTGGGAGTTTCTTGTTCAGTAACATTTGCATCTCCTTCTTCCTTCTCGTCACACTAGTTTTTGAGTCAGGCCAAGTGCAGGACTTCAGCTTGATAGTCAACATCTCTGGAGGTGTTTTTATTTAGTGTCTACGACTCCAAAAGCGGTGATGTGTATTGGCTGCAATTTTACTTTACAAACGTTGATTCTCCATCGAGTCTCACGGCTTTTGGGTCTGTGGGGAGATTTTCACTTCCATGTTCACCTTTAGAGCAAATTAGACGATTACCTGTCCGGCATTCAGTCACAGGTAGAACTTTGGTGACCCTGACATCATTCAACACCGAGGATGTGTTCAGGAGGATAATGATATTCTCAATACCTGGTTATAGCCGACACATTCCTGTAGCAGTGAGAGACCATTGTTGATGCATTTTCTAATTGTTCTACGCGGATGATGCCAGATCAGGTTCTACCCAGACCAGAAAGCCTTGATGTGGGGTTGTCGAGGTGTGAGTGGAGTGATTCCTCAGCTCGGTCAGCACTACTCAGGGTGGGCATCAAGTAGTCATGACAGCAACATGAGTGGGTGTCTCAAGTTTATCGTGTGATCATTTCGAAGGCTTTCCAATATATCGACCAGGTAAGACTTGACACCTGAGGCTCACTGCTGTTTCTCATCGACCTTCAATAGCAAGAGCAATCAACGAGAGAGTGTAGTCAACCCCGGCCTCCTCAACTCGGTCTTCTTCTGCGAGACGGATATCTTGTTAAGGCGGCTTTGTCGGTGTTGGTCCTCACTAACTCTCTACTGAGTAACGTTGTGTGGGGTTCAGGCGGCTTGACGAGGATGCCCCCAGAAGTATTTATTTTTGACCTCCTGCAGTATCAACCTCACACTGGGATTCCCGTCAGCCACGATAAACTGACCAGGGTGAGGAGGAACGGAAAGCTTTTTAAGGACATTTATTCTAGCGCCTTCCCTGGGCCACAGGTGAGCACTGAGGTCCTGAAAAAGGCTGCTGACTCACCGCTTCTCCGCCACCACAAAACCTAAAGAGTGAATTAGTGAACGGAGGAACTCATCTTGAACACTGAACACAATTTTATATTTATCTCCATCAGTCTTAACAACTCCACCATTATTAATTACCTAACTCAAACAACTGGACTATATGTCGTAAGGAGACATAAATTTCTACATTTAGATAATGAAAAGGCGGTACACTCTACAGCCTACTGCACACAGCTGCTGTATCTAGTAGTGAAGAACATACGATGCAGATCACGTTGATTTATTTTTTGTATACATTGAAGACAGCTGTAAGAGTGTGAGGACTAAAGCTTCCTGCTATGTAAAGCTTGTTATCAGCAACAACCTTAGGATGGTGACAATAACACGAACCAACAAATACTGTCTACAAAACATCCTTCCTGGAGTGTTGTGAGGAGTCGGTGGGGATTTTTTTCTCTTCTTTAGGATGAGGAAAGTTTGAAAAGTCTCCATCGTGTGTGAAAATGAGGCTTAATTTATATTAGGTGAACATTTTTGAGTTCTAAAGTTTACAGAGACAAATCTGGAGAGAATTTGTGTTTTCTTTCTCGTAAATTTAATCACAAAAGCTACTTCTTCTCCACACACACACACACACACACACACACACACACACACACATTGTATATATTTTGTTAACGTATTATAAGAACTAAATTGTACAGTTCTTCCCTTCATAATACATAAAAGAATCACCCCATAGTTAAGAACTCGGCCACAAAAGGTCATTATATAGTTAAACACCAGATCAAAGGTCATACCTGGTGATTTAGATACGAACTAGAACACTGAGGCAGCAACTGAGACTAACCTTGGTTATGTAAAGGTGAGAGTGAAGGCCAACCACCGAAGTAAACAATGACTCAGCTGTTTTAGGCAGGTGAGTGAGAGTTGTGTTCACTCGTCACTCTGGTTTAATGTTTAGATCAGGTTGGGTTTAATTTTGTATAACATCCGAGATAAAACCAGGAACTGCTTTATAAATAACCACATACCTGATCTTCCTCTTGGAATTTAATTATAAGAAAAACTTTTAAGATTTTGTACTTTATATTAAACAAAAATATCTTCTATGGAAAGAAAAAACGAAAAAAAAAAATACTTTTGAGTATTTGAATAGATATTTTTTCACCAAAGTCTTAGTATTTTTAATGAGGAAAAAATATTAATCCCATAGACGAAAAATACCGGCAATGGGTTGGAAATATTTTGCTTTCGATATTCTCAGGTTCCTCAGCAGCTGGTCTAATTTCCCCAGGCGGTGAGTAACGAGGAAAAATTTATAATGGGTTAAGGAAAGAGTATCAAACACTCTTTCTGGCAGAGATAAAGAGAATTAAGAGCTATTAATTAGGTAAATGAACCACCATTACACTCGTTGATCCACTCAGAGATGAGGAAATACTGAGACTGGCTGAGGGAAACATCAGTACCCCATTTCAATTCAACATCTTCACTATAGGGTAAATACTTTTAATATTTTCGTTACCTAGATGGTTTTATTCAGCTCAGAGGGGGAACCTAAGATGACTTTATTCATCCCAAATGTAAAATATAACACCCCAAATATTCTTCAAGATTATAAACCCATTATAATATTGGGTCTTACCTTCACTATGACTACTTTTTTAGGGGGGGGGGGGGTGGAAAAAAACCCTGGAATAACAATATTAATCTCACATAGGGATTTAGTTTTTTACAGCAGTCCCCTAAAGGATGTAAACAAGCTGATGAAGAATTATAACCCTTATGTGACCAGGAGTTAAAAAAAAAGTTGGTGATATTCTTCCGGGCTACAGTGGCTGACAGACATATTGTAAATAACATAATTTGATGGCGAAAGAAAGAAAGAAAGAAAAAGAAAGAAAGGGCTGTTACTTCCAAACTGACTTAGCTCACAACACACCAGCAAACTCGAGTCAGTGTATGTCTCTCTCACACCAAACACAGAAGGTAAATCAACTTCCTGACACAATGGAAAGTTATCAAGACGAACCCAAGCGAGCGAGAAACCTTACTGTTCTATTCTGACACTTTTAACGGGAGACTAAAAATGGATATTGGAGTTCCCTGGAGGCGTGGTGGACCTGGAGGCGTGGTGGACCTGGAGGCGTGGTGGACCTGGAGGCGTGGTGGACCTGGAGGCGTGGTGGACCAGGAGGCGTGGTGGACCTGGAGGCGTGGTGGACCAGGAGGCGTGGTGGACCTGGAGGCGTGGTGGACCTAGAGGCGTGGTGGACTAGCAGGTGCGTAGATATTCAAGAGGGAGTGAGGCAATAAATAACTAAGGCCGACGGGAAGGTTGTAAAGTATAAGCAAGACTCTCCTGACTCTCCCTGATCAACGACTCTCCTGGGTGTTCTTCGTGCATGACTCTCCTGTGCATAAGAGTGTCTCACAATATTACCCGATTTTCACTGATTTTCGGAATTTACTAAATCAGAAACGGGTTAAACAGAGGATTGTAAAAGTTATGTTGATGACCGAATTACTAAACCGTTGCTCATACGATGAATATAATACCTGTTACGTTGATTAGTTACCTTTACAAATTAACAGGTAAGTTACTAAGCCATTAACCCGTGGAAACGATAACTTAAGCGAGATGAAGAGCGCATATATGATAATCAACACACACACACACACACACACACACAGAGTACCTCACCTTGGTACACCCGGAAAAAGCTGGAGTGTTCCCGGAAAGTGTTGCCTCTCACCTGCCTGTAATGAGAAAAATAAATAATTAATGCAGTGTTTCAGGAAAGATCTGTTTATTGTATGATGTGTCCTGAGGGTGAGACACACACACACACACACACACACACACACACACACACTGGTTGGCGTGAGTGTGGTGGAGGAGAGGCGATCTAGAGTCACACATCCGCCAGCAGTTGCCTCTCACAGACCACCACTGTTGTTCACCCCTCCACACACACACGACTATTAAAAAACGGGTCCATAATAAAGTTGTATGTCCCTGGCTTAACAGGATCATATGTGAACCAAAATAGAGGAGAAAGTTGTTGTCGGAAAAAGTGAGAGAGTGTGTGTGTGTGTGTGTGTGTGTGTGTGTGTAAGGTGTCCAGTTGTGTCTGCAGGAAACACAAGACCCATTCATAGAGACGGACACCTGCTAGAAACTAAGTCAATAAGTCAGCCACCTGTTGTGATGCGCCACTGTTGAGGCTTTTAAAAACAAACAGACAAACAGACACTTGAGGGATTGTCATCAATATTCACTCATTCATCACTCGAGGCGTGTAACTCTGAGCCGATATCACATCAACACTGTCACAGTCCGTTTGGTGGGTAACCATTTCAGTGATAATCCGATTATGTGGTTAGGTGAATCTGAGAAGTCATTCATGAGGGATTATAACGAGATGGACCCTAAGCCGCGTCCTAGGGTATTGACATTGTTCCGAGGTCAGATCACGAGCACAGACTAACTACTCGGCAACGCCTAACCTAACCTAACCTAAGCCAAGACATACATTCATACTCAAATATCTGACGCCATTGTTCTCTCTAAAGGCGACAAATAACCAAGAAATATGTCGAGAGAAACGTGAAACCTGACCGGCAGCAACAGCGAGGAGAAGCACTATCGGAAATGGTCCCTCTGAGGCAGGTCGGGATGGAGGCGAACTGGGCAACATATTTGAAGCTCAGATTTTTTTATTTTTTATTTTTATCTCACTCGCTCTCTGGGGGTCCGGTACACTGAGACTATTCATCTATGCGAAAAAGACTTGTGTGGTGATATGCCAGCGTCCATGTTTACCCAAATGACCTTTTTTCACATTGTCTTTTTTAAGTGGATATAACTTACATGTGTGTGTGTGTGTGTGTGTGTGTGTGTGTGTGTGTGTGTGTGTGTTTACAGGGACAAAAGTTAATCCCAAAATAATTTCCCGAAAAACTGTCATAAAGTTCTCAATCTAACTCATATTTTCGGGGTCAACATTTATGGACTTTTCCGTCGACACATTTTTGGACTTAAAGAATTTGGGGGTTTCTGACTTTTGAGAATCTATACACTGGAATTTGTGGATATTGTTGTCCTGACCAACATTCAACAGAATAGAAATTTTATGAGAGAGAGAGAGAGAGAGAGAGAGAGAGAGAGAGAGAGAGAGAGAGAGAGAGAGAGAGAGAGAGAGAGAGAGAGAGAGAGAGAGAGAGAGAGAGAGAGAGAGAGAGAGAGATCCATACTACATGACACAAACACCACTACAGCAGGAAGGTGAGATAACATAGAGATTATAACAGTAATAGATGATCAAATGAGGTGTTTTCAACTGTTCATAAACGACATCTAATAACGTGTAACTTCCTTTAAGCTACGTCGCCTCCCACTCCTATATTGTTCAGCTCCTAAGTCTGTACACGTGTGGTGGTCGGGACTTAGCGGCCACTCCTGTAGGAATGAGTTAGAGTGACCTCGCTGGCTAGACCATTACCTTCACTCCTCCTCCCCCAGGAAGTTCAGAGTCACCTGAGCTGTGTGGGAACAAGAGCCATTATCTAACACTAGGATGAACCCACCACGTACGGCACACCTGACCTGACCTCACCTCACCTAACCCACTCCTTGAAACATCACCAACTGCTGCTCACGTCTCTCCACCCTGACACCCCCACACCCTTACACCCCCACACCCTGACGCCTCCACATCCTGACATCTCCACACCCTGACACCTCCACACCCTTGCACAACAACCATTAATGAATACTGTCAATCCCTACTCAACCGTGAACTAGTCTCTAGGGACACACTCGCCTTAACTGATGTTTACAAGCAACTTGGCACCACGATGAGTTGGGCTCAAGACACCACGGCTGGTCACCAAGCTCTCAACTCATCGTCATGTAGGTGATTTCTCGGTGTTTAGTCTGATAATTACGCTTCACTGTTATGAGAATCAATTTCCTTGGGATGTTCTGGCGATTCTGGGCGAGCTTGTTGGTGAGGCAGTGACGGTGGCGAGGCAGTGACGGTGGCGAGACAGTGATGGTGACGAGGCAGTGATGGTGGTGTGGCAGTGATGGTGACGAGGCAGTGATGGTGACGAGGCAGTGATGGTGGCGAGGCAGTGACGGTGAAGAGGCAGTGATGGTGGTGAGGCAGTGATGGTGACGAGGCAGTGACGGTGACGAGGCAGTGATGGTGACGAGGCAGTGACGGTGGCGAGGCAGTGACGGTGACGAGGCAGTGAGGGTGACGAGGCAGTGATGGTGGCGAGGCAGTGATGGTGGCGAGGCAATGATGGTGACGAGGCAGTGATGGTGGCGAGGCAGTGATGGCAACGAGGCAGTGACGGTGACGAGGCAGTGATGGTGACGAGGCAGTGATGGTGACGAGGCAGTGAGGGTGACGAGGCAGTGATGGTGGTGAGGCAGTGACGGTGGCGAGGCAGTGAGGGTGACGAGACAGTGAGATATGTACAACCGCGACCTCCTCCTCGCTTGATGATAATCCTTCGTCAGTGTACAGCCTGAAGGTGCTGACGGAGAGACACATCCAACTCTCTCATGTCTCCTGGGCACTGGCACCTTCAGCTTGGCCTAGACGTCACCATCAAGAGGCACCGACCAACTAACGTGTACACCGACCAACCGACGTGTAGCACCGACCAACCGTGTACACCGAACAACCAACGTGTACACCCGACCTCCCAACGTGTAGCCCGAACAACCAACGTGTACACCAACCAAACAACGTGTACACCGACCAACAACGTGTACACAAATAGCTCCACGATAACTCTAGGCTTGGGTAATGGCTTCTGTCAGCGCCTAACACTATGACAATGTGGCCAAAGTTACACTGAGACACAGGGACGAACGGCTGAGGTTGTCATACATAATTTCTTTCATTCCTGATTATATCTATAGGTCAAATAACACACTTAATCACTTCAATAGTTAATTAGTGTTTCCTCTCCACGGTAGTTAATTTATGTATAATAATGGTATTTAATTTATCTTTAGGAATATTAAGAGAAATTTGACTATAGAGAATCCTGATAGAGAAGTAAGATGAGGAAAGGCGAGATAAAGGCATAAATGAGAAAGAACTTAGAGTCGATTTAAGAGCTGAAAAGAATATTGAAAGAAATTAAAACATAAAATAAAGAATATAGTGAATTAAGTTACTCATAGAAAAAATACAGTAATAATTAATACCTATTGACCAGTGTATTAATAAAAGTACTGTGTCTCTGTCTAGGGATACTATGTCACACACAAAACTTTTTTTATTACCTACATATCAATGAGTTCCTGTTATCTTTTGTTGTTGTTTTGGTAATTCTTGTTCAGGGTCGGGGGAGAGGAGAGGGGAGAGGAGAGGGGAGAGGGGTTGTGTCCATATATCCCTTTGTTTTGACTATCCCAATCCGGATTCAAGGTTCGGATTGTAAGCCTATACGGCCCTCTCATCACTTGATCCATAGAACGATGTGTTTCGATTACGCGTGGTAGAGGACAACACTCATATATGTACTAAGGGACCAAATAAATACATAAATAAATAAATAAATAAATAAATAAATAAATAAAAACCACAGACACACACTCCAGATTTTTAATTAATGTACGTACAGGAACACACACACACACACACACAGACACCTGTATCATTAAGCCTCCCCACACATATACTCACAATAAAACACATAAATCAACCTTACATTCAGAGATGTTAATGATGTATGATTGAGTTTATATATGTTAAGAGAAAGAAGCTCACCGTTAACTCTATTACCTAGCGTACAGGTTAATTAACTTATTGACGGTAAGTAAGCACCGGGTGACGCAGGTATAAGGTGTTGAAACTTGATGCCCGGCTGACACTCACATAAACACGGGAGGGAGGAGTCTCAAAGGTAAACAGTCAATAAGATGTACAGTCCCCTTCACTAGTGCGTTTACAGGGGCTCGTCATATAACCGAGGTACAGTCCCCTTCACTAGTGCGTTTACAGGGGCTCGTCATATAACCTAGGTACAGTCCCCTTCACTAGTGCGTTTACAGGGGCTCGTCTTATAGCCTAGGTACAGTCCCCTTCACTAGTGCGTTTACAGGGGCTCGTCATATAGCCTAGGTACAGTCCCCTTCACTAGTGCA
>CAUDMG010001635.1:730000-890000 GCA_958450375.1 Homarus gammarus | reverse complement strand
AAAACTATGTAACAATCAATAGAAATCCTGTAACGAACCACACACACACACACACACACACACACACACACACACACACACACACACACACACACACACATAAAACTCTCCTCCAACGTAATTTTCCGGTAACAGGAGAAAGCTTAGGGGGGGGTGATGAGACAGTCTGTGGGGCACATGGTAAGACGTGAAGGATTGCAGTAGAAGAAACTAAGGTCAATGGAAAGAGGAGGAAAATAAATGAGAAGGCAGGATGTTAGTGGTGAGAGAGAGAGAGAGAGAAGAAAAGTAAGACATAAAGAATTCAAGGGAAGAAGAAATGTAACAAAAGAAACATAAAAAAAAAAAAAATAATAATAATAAAATAAAATAACCTAAAAATGAATACAAGTCATAAGAAAAAAAAAAGAAAAAAAATTACCCCCAGCAAATGTTCCCTCGTTGAGAAAAATCAGTAACCATGTTCCTGGTGCCGGAGGTGAGGTAACAGAGCCCCGCCTCCTTCAGTATGCTCGCCGCCCCCCAGCTAGTTGTACCGAGTTTTAGCGAGGAAGACTCAAGAGCCATTGTCATGTTTTATAAGTCAAGAGGCAGCCCCCTTCCCCTCTCCCTGGCTCTTGGTAAACACATCCTTCCCCTCCCTGGTTTTCACCCTCCCCTCCCTGGCTCTCCCTTCCCCTCCCTGGCCTTCACCTCCCTTCCTCTCCCTGTCAACATCATGTAATTTTTCCCCACTTTGCTATTATTTATTTTAGTACATATTTAGTACATGTTAGTGAGTGTAACCAAGTGCGTTATCTTCGTCTGTAAGGCCTCATTCACTAAGGTACAGCCGACGGGATAAAATAATTTACAGCCGACGGGATAAAATGATTTACAGCCGACGGGATAAAATAATTTACAGCCGACGGGATAAAATAATTTACAGCCGACGGGATAAAATGATTTACAGCCGACGGGATAAAATAATTTACTTCCATAGAGAAATATTCATATGAGTATTTTTGTTTGCATTGATGGATATTGTTATAGCTCAGTGAAATGTATAGTTTACACTGTTTATATTTATTTGTATTGGCCTCCATGATAGACAAAAGCAATTTACTATAAAAAAAAAGTGAAGTATTATATATTGTTGACAGGTGTACAGTACATATCTAATTTAATAACATACCTTTCAATGCACTCCAATTAATAGCCATTCATTCAAAAGCACATACAAGTGTCAATACTCATATACAGTAGAGGCAAGACATTAACTTGTACCCATTGTATATATATATGTGTGTCAAGAGGTCAGTGTCACATTATGGTAGTCAAGAGGTCAGTGTCACATTATGGTAGTCAAGAGGTCAGTGTCACATTATGGTAGTCAAGAGGTCAGTGTCACATCAAGGTGGTCAAGAGGTCAGCGTCACATTATGGTAGTCAAGAGGTCAGTGTCACATTATGGTAGTCAAGAGGTCAGTGTCACATCAAGGTGGTCAAGAGATCAGCGTCACATTATGGTAGTCAAGAGGTCAGTGTCACATTATGGTAGTCAAGAGGTCAGTGTCACATTATGGTAGTCAAGAGGTCAGTGTCACATTATGATAGTCAAGAGGTCAGTGTCCCATTATGGTAGTCAAGAGGTCAGTGTCACATCAAAGTGGTCAAGAGGTCAGCGTCACATTATGGTAGTCAAGAGGTCAGTGTCACATTATGGTAGTCAAGAGGTCAGTGTCACATTATGGTAGTCAAGAGGTCAGTGTCACATTATGGTAGTCAAGAGGTCAGTGTCACATTATGGTAGTCAAGAGGTCAGTGTCACATTATGGTAGTCAAGAGGTCAGTGTCACATTATGGTAGTCAAGAGGTCAGTGTCACATTATGGTAGTCAAGAGGTCAGTGTCACATTATGGTAGTCAAGAGGTCAGTGTCACATTATGGTAGTCAAGAGGTCAGTGTCACATTATGGTAGTCAAGAGGTCAGTGTCACATTATGGTAGTCAAGAGGTCAGTGTCACATTATGGTAGTCAAGAGGTCAGTGTCACATTATGGTAGTCAAGAGGTCAGTGTCACATTATGGTAGTCAAGAGGTCAGTGTCACATCAAGGTGGTCAAGAGGTCAGCGTCACATTATGGTAGGCAAGAGGTCAGTGTCACATTATGGTAGTCAAGAGGTCAGTGTCACATTATGGTAGTCAAGAGGTCAGTGTCACATTATGATAGTCAAGAGGTCAGTGTCCCATTATGGTAGTCAAGAGGTCAGTGTCACATCAAGGTGGTCAAGAGGTCAGCGTCACATTATGGTAGTCAAGAGGTCAGTGTCACATTATGGTAGTCAAGAGGTCAGTGTCACATTATGGTAGTCAAGAGGTCAGTGTCACATTATGGTAGTCAAGAGGTCAGTGTCACATTATGGTAGTCAAGAGGTCAGTGTCACATTATGGTAGTCAAGAGGTCAGTGTCACATTATGGTAGTCAAGGTAGTCAAGAGGTCAGTGTCACATTATGGTAGTCAAGAGGTCAGTGTCACATTATGGTAGTCAAGAGGTCAGTGTCACATTATGGTAGTCAAGAGGTCAGTGTCACATTATGGTAGTCAAGAGGTCAGTGTCACATTATGGTAGTCAAGAGGTCAGTGTCACATTATGGTAGTCAAGAGGTCAGTGTCATGTCAAGGTCGCACTTAACTCACCCCCCTCCCCAAGTGGTTCCTCCAACAGACACTTCATCCCCCCCCTCACCCACCCCTTCCTCTTCCTCGCCCCCTTTACCCCCTCATCCCTCTCCTCACATCCCCCACCCCCTCAGGGCTCTTGAGGTGGTCAGTGACGTCCTCTTGTCCCGAGTGGCTGTAGAGTGATTGGATAATGTAAGAGTTGTGGTTAAGATTGGCCTTGACCTGACCTGACCTAACCAGAATGACTATATATATATTTCCATGGCCATGCCTTCAGTAATAGACCATAGTCTTAGGGGATTAATTTGGCTCTCGTCTCCTTCAGGCAGTGTCCGCTTCCAGTTCCACACACACACACACACACACACACACACACACACACACACACACACACACACACACACACTTGGTAATAAGATCTTCACATAAACACATTAAACTAGACTAGGGTGGCTAGTATAGGGAGTAAACTAGCCTGGGGTGGCTAGTATAGGGAGTAAACTATCCTGGGGTGGCTAGCATAGGGTGTAAACTAGCCTGGGCTTGCTAGTATAGGATGTAAACTAGCCTGGGGTGGCTAGTATAGGGAGTAAACTAGCCTGGGTGGCTAGTATAGGGTGTAAACTATCCTGGGGTGGCTAGCATAGGGTGTAAACTAGCCTGGGCTTGCTAGTATAGGATGTAAACTAGCCTGGGGTGGTTAGTTTAGGCAGCACTGGTAAACACTCAACAGCAATCAGTCGTTTATATACGGGCAGGTCTCAGGCACATTCTCTGGGGGAGATTTTCCGAGAAGTAATCACGAAGAAAAGTTCTGAGTGTCTCCAGAAGTGATGTTTGAAGAGCCGAGTTAGAGAGGGCCTTCTGGCAAGTGCGTGTGAGTGCGTGCGTGTGTCTGTGTAGGAAGGTATGTGTGGGTGTGCTTGTAAACTTAGTGAAACCTGACCATTGCCTAAACGGAATTGACTTCATTTCAAGAATATAAACACAAAATTCTACCTCATAGCCTCTGGTAAAGTCTGTCTAACCTTTAAAAAAAATTAAGTTCAAGTGAATCAGTTTTGTATATACCTGGCAGGTTAGTCAACTGCACTCAGGTCAAGAGGTCAGGGCAACAAGGTCAGGTCACGGTTGAAAATAACGTCGTTGGAATACAAAAATAAAAATTATTAGACCCATAATAAACCAAAAGTAAAAAACAAACCTAAAAAAATATTAAACCTAAAAAAATATACCTAAAAAAATATACCTAAAAAAAATATTAAACCTAAAAAAAATATTAAATGAAATATAAATAAACATAGGGTGAATTTTGGAAGCAAGTAAACGAGACAGAATTTCATGGCCGGACTGAGATCAAGCCCTCGGGGTCCTACTGGTGCGAGAGGCAACTGAAAATATATATACCTTGATCCACAGACCCCCCAAAAAAAATACTTTCCTGAATAATTTTGGTACAGTGGGCAATAATTATGGTACAGTGGGCAATAGTGATGGTACAGTGGGCAATAATGATGGTAGAGTGGGCAATAGTGATGGTACAGTGGGCAATAATGATGGTACAGTGGGCAATAGTGATGGTAGAGTGGGCAATAATGATGGTAGAGTGGGCAATAGTGATGGTAGAGTGGGCAATAATTATTACAGTGGTCAACAATTATTTTACAATGGTCAATCATTATGTTACAGTGGACAATAATTATGGCACAAAGAACGATAATTATGGCACAAAGAACGATAATTATGGCACAAAGAACGATAATTATGGCACAAAGAACGATAATTATGGCACAAAGATCGATAATTATAGTGCAGTGGACAATAGTTATGGTACATTGGGTAATTATGATGATGGATTGGCCAATTAATTATCATAATAACCCAACTGTGCTGTACTAATAACAAGCAATTAGCTGAGACCAACCACGCCAGCTGAATCACATAAGTTAATGACACGTGATTCTCAAAACAATCACGGATGCATAAAACAGTCACGTGTGTGTGTGTAGACTCCTCTTGATAACCTCTAGGAACTTTCTCTCTCTACTGAAGACAGAGAAAGGTCAAGGCTCAACAGATCATTAAACCAACTAAAAACTTAATTCCTTTTAACTTTCAAGATTAAAACCTGACCGTCACACGAAGACTCCTCGACCGAACTGTGGTGATTTAGCGTCAAGTTCCGGTCAGAGGAGAGCCTTCATATCCGTTTGTTTTTTAACTAGTAAGGCTCCCGAAACAAGCTGGTGACAAGAGGTGATTCAGGACGGTGTGTAATAACATCTTTCCGGGTGTGTGTATAGATCTTATAATCAGTTTACAGTATAGAGATGAAGCTCATGGTGGAAATAGTACAAAATTAACATTAATAAACAGAATTTTGTTTTTCATATTTTACCCTCAAGGAAGTTCTCCCTCTGGTAAGCTTTGTGTTATAATCGTAAATATTGGTCGTGTGTTTTTTCATGGAGAGGAGGAAGCAGGGGGAAGAGGGGAAGGGAAGGGGGGGAGGGAAGGGGGGACGGAAGGGGGAGGGGGAGGAAGGGAAAGGGAACGGAGGGGGGGAGGGGGGAAGGGAGAGATGGGGGTCACCTTTCCTTAATTGAAATCAAACACCAAGATTGCTCCATTAATTAAGCCTTAAAGATTTCATTATCATAGCCATGCAAACAAGACCACCAAACTAAACCATAACCATAAATTAATCTCTAAATTATTCTTCGTTTATTAATTACTAATTTCTACTATCCCAACCCCTCCCTCTTAACCCCTCCCCCTTACCCCCCCCTCACATCCTTCTCTAATCTCTTCCTCTTCCATCACGTTGCAATAACCTAACCTAACCCAACCTAACCTATGAGGCACAGGAAGCCCCAGGGTCATATATACTGCTTCCTCAACAACCTCTCTTCAAAAGTTTTCCCCGGTTGATAAAGGAGGGGCACTTCGTCTTAGCTTATTACCATTACAGCCTGGCCACACATGTCGCTCCTCTGCACGGATTAATGAAGTAGCCAGCCCCCCACCCCCCAAAAAAATATTCACCTCCTTGCCATTAACTAGTTTAGGTTAGGTTAAGTGTATGGGTCTCTCTCTCTCTCTCTCTCTCTCTCTCTCTCTCTCTCTCTCTCTCTCTCTCTCTCTCTCTGTGTTGTTGAGTCAGCCATTTATCACATCACATGACGTCTTAAAGCCCTAGAGACTTAGGTTCCCTGGTTCGCCACTGCCTCAAGGGTAACATTCATTACCTTTAATTTACCTGATTGCTAACACACCGAAATTTTTAATCTAAGGAGCACACCCGAGAGGTCTTTACACACACACACACACACACACACACATGCATCATTATCTAAACAGCCCAATTCAACTCTAACAAGCCTCCATTAGCTTATATATACAGTCATAACACACACGTTAGGCTGAATGATCCATGTAATTATGTACATTACTCAGCCTAAAGCACAAGGGAAATTACGCTCACTTAACCTAACCAAACCTAATTTCATTTAAAATTTATGGAATTTATGGTGAAATTACAAAAACCAAAATTTAAATGGATTTCCTATAGGTAGTGAGGGTACAGTAAACCTCGGTACAGTACAGTAAGCCTCGGTACAGCATACTAAACCTCGGTAATATGGCTGGCACTGTACTCCACCACCAGACAAACAATTCTCCTTGATTGACTGGACGAGCCAACCAACCTCCATACACGACTCGAACACTGTACCTACCTAACTACCCACCAAATAAAAACTAACATGAATTATTTTTTTCTAATATGGAGAAGTTGCCAGCCTCCCGTGTACTACTGTCAAAGCTGGTCAGGTTAAGTAAAGATATCTCATAG
This sequence comes from Homarus gammarus, assembly GCA_958450375.1. Classification (NCBI taxonomy): domain Eukaryota; kingdom Metazoa; phylum Arthropoda; class Malacostraca; order Decapoda; family Nephropidae; genus Homarus; species Homarus gammarus. The sequence goes on along the minus strand of CAUDMG010001635.1, from coordinate 883,481 downwards.
AATTTATTAAATCTTCAGGTCAGGAGAATATTACATGGATGTGTTTTATTTACGTGTGGAGTTATTTCTATATTAGGAATTGTATTAATCTTATTTGATATTTGAGTAGGAATTCCATATTGATTTTCCTGGGGGATAAATGAGACGTGATAAGCAATAAAAGAGGAGAAAATGAGATTGGTCTTACTCTCTTCCTCCCCTGCCATGCTCTCTCTCTCTCTCTCTCTTTCCAGTATCATCCTTCCCTTTCGTCATTTTTGGCACTTTATCACGATACCAGTTTCCGACATCCTCCCTACCTTCCTTCCTTCCCCCCCTTCCTTCCTCCATCCCTCCCTTCCCTACCCCTCCCTCCCTCCTTCCTTCCTCTTGTTACTACGTGAGCCCTGGTGTACAACCCTCCCTGACACCCTCTTAAGTCATCCCTCTCAGCGCCTCCTCTCCTTTCACCATCTTGAGTTACCCTTCACAAACATACTCTTCAAATCGTCTCCCCTAACACCCTCTTCAGGTAACACCCTCTTCCGGTAACACCCTCTTCAGGTAACACCCTCTTCCGGTAACACCCTCTACCGGTAACACCCTCTACAGGTAACACCCTCGTCCGCAAGGCATCATGTTACGGATTCCCCTGTAGGCCTCATCACCTGCACTAGTTAATAATTTTTTCAGGTAGTTTAGTCAGGTTTCCTTGTCTTGTTAACTACTCGAGGTATTATCCCCAGACACCCCTATCTTGGTACCCTACCCTGAAACCCTACATTAGCACCCCTACCCTACACTGGCACCCTTCACTGGCACCCTACACTGGCACCCTTACTCCGACACCCTACACTGGCACCCTTACTCCGGCACCCTACACTTACAGTACATCTCTCGCCCCCTAGAATGTTGACAATTACGTGGCACTTAAGCCCTTGGTAGTACAGTAATTTCTCGCTCCATAATAGTGCCACTAGACAAGTCAGAACCACCTGGCACCGCCCTCAACGCCACAGTTGTCCAGGGCAGCAAATTGAGGGCCACTATTGAGTCGCCTTGAGGACGTGCATAAAGGAGCATGGTGGTGTGTGTGTGTGTAGTGGTCTGAGAGAGAGAGAGAGAGAGAGAGAGAGAGAGAGAGAGAGAGAGAGAGAGAGAGAGAGAGAGAGAGAGAGAGAGAGAGAGAGAGAGAATACCTTTATTGTATCCTGAATTATTTTTATTTCTATTCGTTTAAATTCTAGTAAAATGAAAAAAAAAATAAAAATATATATATACAGTTTTTCAGCCACACTGTTTGATACAACACTACGCATTCTTTTGTAAGTCCAATTTCCTGTTTTAGTCATTCAATAAAAACCTAAAACGCTCCAAACTGATGAATTGGTTTAACATCAAATATTTCCTATAAACCAAACTATGACTTGGTATAACTTCATGGGACAATTTTTCACTGTTCATTTATTGGTTTAAGTCATGGAGTCATACAAACAGACACACGAGCCTCCACACACACACACACACACACACACACACACACACACACACACCATAACAATTTGGTGGGAGCATTATCCGAACTGACCAGGTGTACACAGCATTATATCTCAGGTAACACACCGGCTAGACATTTACAAACAGAAGACTTACCTGTACCACTAATTACAATCCTAATTAATCCGAACACCTGTGGGCGATCTTCAACAACAAAGTCAAATTTATTTAAAGTCTTATAATTTCCAAGTGTAATTAAAGTCTTATAATCCCAACGTGCTTCGATCTCTCTAAGTATGAAGGACTCAGGAAGTTTTATTCAGTTCTACTTGGTTTTTTTATTGGCACGAGAATCTGGTTGGCCTCTTTTAAAACTTGATCACGTAATGGGGACAAAAACCTAATTGACTAACTTGAACTATTAACTTTATAGATAACAAAGGTCAGGCGGGTGTAGAGGGAAGGACATTAGAGGTGGTATGGAGTTAATGGAAGGGGTTAACTATACCTAATTTTATAGACACGAGACAAACGAATATGCTCGTATAAACTCGTACAAAAACATACTCAAACGCGCATATATATACAACTCACGGTCAAACAAGCACCCATATACACACATGCAGTCTCTCAAACACGCATATATACACACATACACAAACACAGTCAAACAAGCACATATACACACAAGCACATACGAGTATACACTAAAACACACACACACACACACACACACACACACCTCACTCCCCTACACCACACCCTAGCCCCAACACCACACCTCAGCCCCCTACACCACACTTCAGCCCCTTACACCACACCTCAGTACCCTACACCACACCTCAGCCCCCTACACCACACCAGGACGCGTTCATATGTCTGTCAACATCCCTGCCGGCGTCATTATGTTTGCCTCTTTACTTCTCTATTTCCGTGTCGCAAATTCATATGTGTGTGTGTGTGTGTGTGTGTGTGTGTGTGTGTGTGTGTGTGTGTGTGTGTAAATCCCTCGACTTTAAAACCCCCTTATCATGACGGTCCTTCCTTCACGTACGTCTTCTCTCTCTCTCTCTCCCATCCACACACACACACACACACACACACACACACACACACACATAAGCCCTATTCTTCACAACAAGTTCGCCCTCCACAACATCAAAGTTCTCAACCCGTCAGGCAAAAACACCTTCAGTAGCAAACACATCAACACAGCTCCTCCTTCTTCAGCTAAAACCTTGATATTTGTTATGTTCCTTCCTCCTTCAGCGTTCTTCAGGTTTTTTACAGCATCACCAATCAACACCGACAGGAGCGCGGGTACTTGGCTGTCCACTAACAACAATGACGCCTTGTTCTATTGAGTCATTTACATATAATTAATAGGACGAGTTGTTGAGACATAATTTGTGTGATGTTGGATGTTCTTGACCTGACCTGACCTGCTGTGATATGACTTGACGTGACATGACCTGACCTGACCTTGCTAGAGTCAGGGATGTAGACAGCGCAATGTGTGTGTGTGCACGTGGACGGCAGGAAGCAGTATGTCTTAACCTCACCTCACCTAACCTAACAGCAGTAATTCAGAGTCGTAGTTCTGGTGCAAGACATTTTTATGAGTAGGTGTTAAAGTTTGTCTTCTTTGACGCTACGAATGTTAGAAAATGATGAAGGAAATATTACAGAGAGACGCTAATGATGTTGGAAGTTAAGTCACAAAACTACACACAGACGGACACAGGTGTAAAAGCTCTGGGATGTAACACTAATTACCTGGCAGTGGGCGGTGCACTTTATCACCTCCTCTCCACCTAGACAGTAAAACTTCGGTCCAGCCAATGGAAATTATGGACCCACCTGGCCCCACTCACTCGGCCACTGAAGTTTCACCGGTTTATTATTCCCCTTGTTTGGAGAGCTTAACTACAGCTTAATGAGTAACTACAATTCATCATCAGTAAATTAGGGTGTGGCCCAATTTCTCTTGGCTTCAGGTCATACAGTATAAAGACTGATGACGTGTTGGGTGTTCCAGGGATTTATCTAACATAAAATTACGCTTAAAATATTAAATACAAAAAACAAATAAATAAATAAAATAAATAAATCAAGAAAAAAAGTAAAAAATTAATTAAAATAAAAAAATAAAAAATAAAATAAATATATCAAGAAAAAATAAATTAAAATAAAAAAATAAAAAATAAAATAAATAAAAACAAGAGCAGTAAAGAATCACAACCCAACAAACACCACAAACACGAACTGGAACCAAAACACAAACTAAACATTACGTCTGGAACAACTGACAACAAACACCCGGAAGTAAACAATGTGTTTTTGCTCGTAACAAGGCTAATAAAGTACTTGGGTTCGTACAAAGGAGTGTTAGTTACAAGACTAGCGAGGTCATCTTAAAATTATATCTAGAGCTTGTGAGACCACACCTGGAATACGCAGTTCAGTTCTGGTCACCGTATTACAGAATGGATATAGAATCATTGGAAAGAGTCCAGAGGAGAATGACAAGACTAATCCCGGGCATTAGGAACCTTGAGTATAGAGACAGGTTAAAGCATCTTAATTTGTACTCCCTCGAGAGACGTAGAGTGAGGGGCGACATGATAGAGGTGTATAAATGGAAGTCAGGGCTAAACAAAGGGGACATTACAAAGGTACTCAAACTATCCAACCAGGAGCGAACTCGTAACAATGGTTTTAAATTAGACAAATTTAGATTTAGGCGTGAAATAGGCAAACATTGGTTTGGAAACAGAATAGTGGATGAATGGAACAAGTTACCAAATATCATCATTAACTCGAATACGCTGGATAGCTTCAAACATAGGTTGGATGCTTATATGAGCAATAGGGGTTGGGTGTAAACGGGACTGCCCAGTATGGGTCAATAGGCCCACTGCAGTTTCCTCCATTCTTATGTTCTTATGGTAGAAAAAATGCTTATCAATGGCAATGTAAAAACAACAATTAATGAGATTCTGACGTAAACTCACATACAGACACTCCCAGACACTCATCACCATCAGACACTTCTAGACACTCATCTTCACCACCAGACACTCCCAGACACCACCAAACACCCCCAGACACCCATCTTCACCACCAGACACTCACAAGCGGAGCATAAACATCCTGGTCCTCCTGGACACTTTGCTGGTGTTGACGTTAAGGGTTAGACCAGCGCCATAAACAGTGTTGAGGTGTGAACAATAAGACTGAACACAAGGAACACTGAGGGTGGTAGAGGCGCTCCTTCGGGATGTCAGGAGGAAGCGAGGTGCTGGCGGGGAGGTGTTGGGAGGAGGTGTTGAGGGGAAAGTGGTGGGGAGGTGTTGAGGGAGGTATTGGGGAGGTGTTGTTGAAGGGAGAGGCAGCCAGACAACTCAACATGGCCAGCTACAACAGCGATATTTACTGAACTTATCACGTCTCTCAAAAAGGCGTTGGGAAGTTAACTGGTGAATAACAAAACATAACTAAATTATAACTAAGAGACACATAGATAACATAACAGATAACACAACAGATAACACAACAAATAACACAGATAACATAGTGAACTGTGTATTAAAATTGGTGGGTTAAATTATGCATTTTGAAACTGATTTATATATTAACTATTTCCTTTGGTCCCAGAGGCTGATACAACATACTGAGTACTACACCTTCAGTACACAAACACCTACTGTACACTACTACACTGTAACCCACCCCCCCCCCCCCCTTAACTTATTCATAGCTGAGTGTACCCGTCTGCGAACCAGTAACCTTTAAGACGTGAGTAGAGTGTTGCATCCACTCAGCTGTCAACCTTTGTCATAAACATTGGTTACAAAATCAATGTTATTTCATGTAAGAATGAATAATATTTAGTGTATTTCTTGAATATAATTAATAAGAAATCCTCATAAATACGTGAGAATCTTTTTTCAATATTGTATTATGAAGAATGATGGCCGGTTGATCAGTAACTGTATTTAGTAAAGGATTATTTCACTTATTCCCGGATAATCTCGATTAATTATCCCCATCATCCGAACTTGGTCACCGTAACTTTTCTTAAACATAAACTTCGAAAAAAATATGAACATTCTCCGCCAACTTGTGAAGGTTGGAGGCGAAGAACGTAATCAATATTCTGAAACTCTATCGTGGGAGTCATTATTGTGATGAAATGTTGAAGTAAATCACTTTGTTAATACTGTTTAATTTTAGATATTCGGAGTGTTGTTGACTCTGTGTGTGTGTGTGTGTGTGTGTGTGTGTTTGAGGTCATCCCAGTGATTAACAAACTGGGCAATAACAAGACAAAATAACTACCTGAAGATCACATGATAACAGTTGTCTTATCTGTATATTACTAAAGAACAAAGGACACCGGATCCAGTAAGCTGTTCACCAATTGTTCCTTCATAAGTAACTAAATCTTCCTCCAAACATCAATAAATTAATCTCAGCTTAAATTCAATACTGAAATACTGTTTACATATTATTTGTGGTGAGGGCCGAGACACAGTAAACAATAACAGTGAGTGTAAACAGTAAACAAAGATTCTGGTGTACAAGACATAATGATTGAAATGACTACAACAACAGGTGAGCATCGCGTGGTTTCTTACCTGTTGGTGTTAATTATGTTTCCCAGGTGTCACTCCCACGTTACCAACTCAAGAACGTGTGATATGAATGAACAACTTGATATTTGATGTGGTAACAATGTCTCCAGTTTTGGCGATATACCTAACCTACCCTAACCTAAACTAACCAAACCAGCCCTAACCTAACCAACCCTAACCTAAACTAACCTAACCAGCCCTAACCTAACCAACCCTACCCTAACCTAACCAACCCTAACCTAACCTAAACCAACCCTAACCTAACCTAAACCAACCCTACCCTAACCTAACCTAACCAACCCTAACCTAACCAACCCTACCCTAACCTAACCAACCCTACCCTAACCTACCCTACCCTAACCTAACCAACCCTAACCTAACCTAACCAACCTTTAACACTGCCTCTTTCTTTCCTGTACAATATTTATCACATTTTTTAGTATTTTGTTTTCATATTATCTCTCAGTCTCTCTCTATCTCCCTTTCTCTGTCCTCCTGTTTGTGTTGGTTAAGGGTATTTCCTCCTCCTCCTCTTCGTCGTCGTCCTCCTCCTCCTCCTCTTCGTCTTCCACCTCCTCTTCCTCCTCCTCCTCCTCCACCTACAGTAGCAACTCTATGCCCGGTCTTAACGTCTACCTCTCTCCTGTCACGTTACTGTTATTACCAGGGCACAACAGTGAACTAAACTACTACTACTACTACTACTAACACCATCGTCATCAACTTGCTTCCTTTAAAGAGACAAAATACTGAGACTCAAAAGACTCCCCACTAACAAGACGCTACAGTTCAGCCAATTAGCGACAAGTTGACCAGAAGGGTCCTCACCCCCTCTTTTTAACCTGTCCACCCCTCTCATCCCTCTCTTTCCAGTCGTCATTCTTCTCCCTCTCCCTCTTTTTCCTCCCGTCAGTCTTCCCCCTCTCCTCCCTCTTTTTCCTCCCATCACTCTTACCCTCTCCTCCCTCTCTCCCGTCTTTTTCCTGTCGTCACTTCCCTCCATCTCCCCCCTCTCTTTCCTCCCGCCAGTCTCCCCCCCTCTTCTTTCTCTCTTTATCCTTCCTTCCTATTTCCTTCTTCTCTATGATTAACTTTCTACATATCTTATCTTCGCCCATCTTCTATCCTCCCATTATCTCCTTTCTTCTCCTCCTCCCTCCTATCCTCTTCCTTCTTCTCAGGCTTCGGTAGCTTATTTTTTTACATTTTCTTATTTTTCACCTTTGGTTATGTATGTATGTATGTATGTATGTATAGTTGCCTGTATGTATGTACAGTATGTAGTCGTATGTAATAAAAAATAGTAATAATTTATGGCAGAGGGAAGGCTGAAAATATACAGTTACATAATTGGGGAATGGGTCTCTTGATTGACAATTAATATACAAGTAACATAAGTGATATAAATATGATATATAATAACTAGGTGGGGAGAAGGTCATACTACAGGACATTTCAACATAGTGACAGTGCAAAAAGTTAAGATTGACTGGGAGTGAATACACTGGTTAACTACGAGTTGTTGATAATTTTTACAATGGTGTGTGTGTGTGTGAGATACAAGTTAACTATCACAACTTTTGTTTAATACATTTTGGAACATTAATCGCTATCCCACCTCTCCCTCATGCTTCCACCACCCCGCCGTCGTCACCTCTAACCTCTTGTGAGAGTCCACCAGAGAGCTTGAGAATCCCTAGAGGCTGTATTTTCCAACAACATTTCCTTACCTTTTAGAGATTAACATTAACTCCTTAACCTTTTTACACAATGGGAGCCTTGTGTCTTGTTGTGGCACAGTATAAGGCAGTGTTGTGGTACAGTATAAGGCAGTGTTGTGGTACAGTATAAGGCAGTGTTGTGGTACAGTATAAGGCAGTGTTGTGGTACAGTATAAGGGAGTGTTGTGGAAGAGTGTAGGCAGTGTTATGGTACAGTATAAGGCAGTGTTGTGGTACAGTATAAGGGAGTGTTGTGGTACAGCATAAGACAGTGTTGTGGTAGAGTATAAGGGACAGTGTTGTGGTACAGTATAAGGGAGTGTTGTGGTACAGCATAAGACAGTGTTGTGGTAGAGTATAAGGGACATTGTTGTGGTACAGCATAAGGCAGTGTTGTGGTACAGTATAAGGGAGTGTTGTGGTACAGTATAAGGGAGTGTTGTGGTACAGTATAAGAGACAGTGTTGTGGTACAGTATAAGGCAGTGTTGTGGTACAGTATAAGAGACAGTGTTGTGGTACAGTATAAGAGACAGTGTTGTGGTACAGTATAAGGCAGTGTTGTGGTACAGTATAAGAGACAGTGTTGTGGTACAGTATAAGGCAGTGTTGTGGTACAGTATAAGAGACAGTGTTGTGGTACAGTATAAGGCAGTGTTGTGGTACAGTATGAGTGACAGTATACCCCTTATCTCCCCCACTATGGCCATTATCTTGATACATAATCCCAAGGCGCATTTAACACTACCTGTAATTTAATCTTTCAAACACCTTGTCTTACGGTGTCACCTATGTCTTACGGTGTCACCTATGTCTTACTACAGGTGGTGGACACGGTGTAAGACATAGCCTCCTGGAGTTATTGTATATGGCTGAGTTATTGGCACCTTTTAATAACGAGAGGTTTGAGTGAGTTACTGCCGTGTGTGTGTGTGTGTGTGTGTGTGTGTGTGTGTGTGTGTGTGTGTGTGTGTGTGTGTGTGTGTGTGTGTGTGTGTGTGTGTGTGTGTGTGCAAAGGTAAAGTTAACCTCGATAAATGATCCACTCAACCAGAATAAAGTGTTCACCTGTAACTCCTAATTAACTCACCTGTACAAAATTAATTACTAGTCCACCTGTATTTAAAACTCAAGTCAAAAAAATCAATTCATATTTTTACCTTAAGTATAAAGTTACCTAAGATAGACACCATCAATATGACTCTTATACTCTTGCCTCATAACAACAACAAACAAACAAACAAACAAAGAGGAATAATTAATATATCACTAAAGTTATTCCAGTGACAATAAAAAAATTCTAACTTTTTTTTTTCAATTAAACTGATCCATGGTTTTCGGTCGGATTATTTTCATCATATAGTTTGATATCATAATTCTGATTGAAACTGTTTTTTTGTTTATATATATTTTTTACGTTTGTTTATTTATCTGTTTAACTGAGTCTGTGTCTGTCTGTTCTTGTCTCATTCATTTTACTTTCTATTATTCTTTTTTTTATCCTCAGTTCTCTCTTTCGTCCTCTCCCTCCTTCATTCGTCTCCTTTCCTCTTCCACCATCCTGTTCCTTACACTCTTACACTGGTCCTTACACCCTTACACTGATCCTTACACCCTTACACTGATCCTCATATAATTAGTGATACAGTGAGAGCTGATAAAGAGGAGGCTTACGAGGTGAGGAAACTGGTAGCGTAACACAATGGTCTGCACAAATAACATGGGTTCTAACACAAGGCTAAGTATCGTATATAAAACACTAATCTGTATTACAACTTTATTAACAGCTTGTGATCAAAGACACAATGGTTATTATTTAAAAATTAGCATACAGTAATACGTTAGTACAACATTATAATAAAACAAATATCATTAAAATCAAGACACAATGATAAAAAATTACAACATTTTATTGAGGTCCAGGGTGGTCCTCCTCCAGCACCAGGCGTAGTCCGGCATCAGGTGTTGGTGTATGCTGTCCCGTCCGCCGTTCGCTCCCAAACCTCCTCTTGGGTTTCTTCTCTGCGCACTGCATTCGTTTCTGTCACATTCCAGATGGACTGTTCCTTCCGCTCTTCAGGCCGGGATTAAAGCCACTGCTTGGGTTGCCGTCGCCCTGGGTGGCTTGTAGGGCAGGATACATGGTCCAGGGTCTGCCCTCGGAACCTGAATGTTGAAAGACAAAATACTCCACCTCCAACCACGGTGATGATAATTACGATAATTGTAGACGTCATGGTGAACAAGGGAACGACGGGATGGATCTCGGGTGAGGCCGGGATCTGCCAACCATCGTCTGGGACTCGGTGATTCTATTCCAGGTGTGGTAGTGAGTGGATCCAGTTGACAAGTCCTGGAATGTAGGGTGCTGTCGTCTGCATCACCACGTGAGCCTGTTGTTGCTTGCTGGCCACTGCAATTCGTAGGTCGGGGTTCCGGAACTCACACCCGGGTTGCAAAGGAACTACGTACGTGGTTTCCAGGCTCGTATGCGAGTTGTTGTGCTAGTCTGGCGCGCCATGGCATGCGTAGGATGATGATAGAAGGGGTGGCTGTGTACAAGCTGTTGTTGGTGGCCAGTATTGTGGGTTGTAAGACTTTAGTCTCCACAGTTGTGCAGCGTGTAGGAATCTCGGCCACTCTTCCGGCCCAGATTGTGAAGATACAGCAGGGGACCGAGGCGCCTTAAATGACTTGTGGGCTGGGTCAGAGGTGTACATTGTCGACCGCCTCCCACCGTCTCAGACTGTCCAACAGGAGGTAGGTGACGCAGTCCGGCCCACTGCCAGTAGGGATGCCGTGCCGGGGACGGTGTAGCGCAGGACCAGGTGGTGCTTGATGTCCAACACTTCTCGCAGTCCGAGGTTATACAGGTTGTTAAGAGCCAATTGACCGTAACACTTTGCGAGGTTGTCTTCTGCCGAATGCCGCCGATGGTCACTGGTGCTAGGAGATATCTGTCGATCCTCGGCAGGATGTGTGCAGCTGATATCCATTGTGAAGCCATAGTGGTGATGACGTTAGCTGCTGCTGTGATGTCTGCGACCCCTTGCTGGTCGCGTTGAGTGCAGTTGCGAGTTTTTTATGTTGCTCACTTGCTCGCTTGTTGAGTCCACCACTTGTTTTATGAAGTTAAATGAATGAACAGCAGCTTTGATGCGTGTCTCGTCGTCCTGCAGGCGGTGTCGTCAACTGATCCAAGGTCCTCGCTTGTGGCAGTGCCAAAGAGGTCGTGCATCACCTAACCACTAGCAATAAACAAACTCCGCTTCACCCGGTTCTGTTGGCTCCGGAGCTGGGGAGCTTGTAGTGTCAACATGTGGGCGTTAACTATATCCGCCACGTGGATGACTGCTGCGTGTCCCACCCGTATCAGACACCCACCCTTGAGAATGGACGCGTTGTCTCTATCTCCAACCAGTCGCCCCAACTCATCCTGCAGGAGGTCAAGTTGCTTCTGGAGCGGTGCCATGTCCAGTGTGAGAGTGGCCACCGAGTCATGTGTGGCCAGGAAGCTCTGTCCCAAGTCAGAGAAGACTAGGGGTGGTACTGACTCTGCAGCTTGGCAGAGGGCAACGATCATGCAGGGGAGATTCGACAGTTAGGAGTGCCATCCCTACTTGTTACCTTAATTTATGTTTTGTGACCTGGTGTTATATCTCTGGGGCCTAATCTGATCAGAACTTACTGGGACAGGTGAGGGACTAGTCTGAGGAACTCTGGCTATCCAATGAAGTGTGAGGCAAAATGTGAAAATAGTCTAAGTCTACCTTGCTGGTCTGGGTGGTTACTCTATTATGGGCCTTGTCATCTCTGTTGCAAAGTAGAGAGGGTGTCGGATGAGGAAGACTCATTAGTTAGGAAAACAAGGTCACTTCTGGTATTATTGGAGGGGTGACCCGAGGTTATAGTAGGTGGTGTTGTGTAAGTGGCCCTTACTGTTTAGTTCCTGGACACGAGTAAAAGCCGGGAGGGAGATTCGGGTCCCTTCCATAGTGAAGAAAATAAGGAGTGTTATGCATGGTGGTATTAATAGTAGTGTTCAGGGCCAGTTGTGCAAGAGGTAGCTGATCGTCCCAACCGCCACACTGACTATCCACAAAAACAAAAAACAAATCTTTCAACGTGCGGTGGGAACGTTCAACTATGGCATTAGCTTGTGGGTGGTAACTAGTGGTCAGCTTGGACTTGGCCGGCAGCAAGTCACACGCTTTCTGCAAGATGTTAGATGTGATCTCCGTCCATCGATCACTCATAATAACCCGGGGACACATATGTGTACTTATGTATTGTCACAGTGCTTCACAAACCGTCTCGGCCTGTCAATCATGTCGGCTTCACATAAAATTAATAGTGGCTCCGCACTCCCTACCACAGTACGGCAGTGGTAGATGCCACAAGCGGCTGACTCAAAGAGTACAGCTGTAAAATAACATGGCTGAACGTGGCATAATACCCCCATGTTATTATTTAGCTGTAATCTTTGCCTTAGCCGCTTCTGGTATGGAGTGCGGAGCCAGTATCAATTTTATGTGAAGCTGACATCTGGTCACAAACAGAGCTCTATGCTGCTCTAGGATTGCAAGAACGCGCTCTATAATAAAGGTGGGTAGGTGATTTATATCAAAGGACTCTAATGCAGACAGAACCTGTTCTTAACTGGCATACTTCCATACTTCCTACCATCTAGCGTCACGGTACACCGGCTCCCATCACAATGGATTCCTAAGTTAAACCTACACAAAAAATATGACTCAACAAGAACATCCCACGAGAAAGATCACCTCTTACCACAACCAGCGCGGGGACTACCATCTCATCTCCCAAGTCTACAGTTATATCTCTGGAATCCAATGTTGAGAGACGGTTACCCGTGACACCACGTAATTCAGGAGCTGTATGCTTTCTCCCTAACTTCATCTTGGAGGCCATGCTCTATTGCACAAAGGATACGGAAGAACCCGTATCAAGAAATGCCTCCACACGATTACCACTCATCTTCAACTTAATTATAGGCCGGTCTTCCTTACTGACCATCAGCGCTTCGCCCCTGCCCTTAGGAGGGACACAACCTGCGGATGTGTCCTGGTCGCCACACCCATCACACTAGAATTCCTCACACTGGAAAGGGCATCCATGCTCCGTGTGGGATAATGTCCCACAGGACGAGCAACGAAGGGGTTGTGGAGGCCTGTACCCCCTACCAAACATGGGTGGGTCCTGCCGAGCACTTGTGATTGTACGAGGGTGGAGGGCAGCCCCGGGATGCGCCCAGCGGGGGACCGTCCCGTTAGGCCTGGGCCGGTAGCCTCGCGGCGCGGGACTCCACACATTTGTACCTGGTGTGTGTGGCCACATTTGTCCAGTGCTTCTCTCATAAAACGGTGGCTGTTCTTCCCACTTTCTTTCGTCCCGACCGACATCTTTGATCATCAGACGCAGGAATTCATCCTCCAAAACAGAAGTGGTGTTACGCTTAGCAGCGGGCCCGGGATTTGTGCTTTGTGTGGGCCCGTGTGCGTTCTGGGATGTGCTAGGGGTGGTGTGAGTTGCCGCCACTAAGTGAGAAGGGGAGTGAGTTGTCTGGAGCCGCATGTATATTCGCGCTGCTTTAACTGCGCTGTCTAACGAAGTTATCTCTCTCGTCGCCATGAACAAGCGCATATCTGTGGGTAAGCCCTCCAGGAAGCAGCAGAGCACCATCTCGGGTGGAAAGAATTGTGGATGACTCTCTCTAGCAGTCGTCACCGCTTCGTTTAAGTTACTTAGGTATATATTCAATGACAAACACTCTGATAACTTAATGCTGGTTAAGCGGAGCATGTGGTCCACTAATGTGTCTTCCTCGGCTGCTGTAGCGGGGTCTGGCCCATCACCCTCAAATGTGGTTAACTGATTTACCATGTGTGGCAAGTTCTGTTTGCCGTACATGTGCCACAAACCCTTCGTGAATGTGTCCCACGAGGCAGTGTCCGCTAATGTTGAGTCATATCCTACCACTACTCTCGCGTCACCGTTCAAATGCATACGTGCAAAACAGAGGCGGCATTCCTCGTGATCATGAATGGATGTGGGGAGAGCGTTCTCAATATCTGACAACCACCGCTCCAATCTATCGGCTGCTGTAGCGGGGCCGGGACCATCACCTTCAAATGAGGGTATCTTACTTAACATGTCTAACGAGTTCTGTAATGAGACAGCGGTGAGGAAAGGCGGTGACATGCTGGAGTGGCCGGGTCCTGAATGGAGGGGTTGTGCTAATGGGTCTGTAGGCGTGGAGAGGAGGGCGGTGAAAGAGGATGTAAGGTGCGGGGAGGGTGAGGAGGAGTTAGGGTTTTGTTCAGGGGGCGGGGATGATAAAGAAGTGACTGGTGTAGTGTTAACATGAGTCATGGTAAATTGAGAGGAAGTCTGGGGAAGTACTGATGGTGGAAGTTGAAACAGTGTTGAAGATGACGTCTGGGGGTGGAAGGGGGGGTTTAATACTACACCTTGTCGAATTCTCAACCACTATAGCCAGGTAGACAAACAATATGTGTGTGTGTGTGTGTGTGTGTGCAGGGACTGACACCTTATCAATATTTGAACCACAAGGCGGGAGTGAACACAACTTAAATTTGTCACCACAATGATCACAAATGTTTATATAAAACACAACTTTATATTACAACTTTATGCACGTAGTTATCGGGTGGGGGGCCTTACACTTTAAGTTGTAGTAATCATGGTGTATTGTGTAACTAACTCTTAACACTGGGGAAGGCACTCCAAATTATATCGAACGAAGGTTGTGCAAGACCGTCACCAACTCGGCCCTGCTATAGTGAGTCAGTACTTACTGTGACACAACGATGAAGCGTAGGTTGTATGGCGTCAGTATCTGGAGGGGAGACTTCACTGCAGTTCTTGGTAATGATGTGGCTGACCTCTCCGGGCGGGCGACGGTGTGGGGGTGAGCGTGGATGCCGGGCAGACAACGGTGTGGGGGTGAGCGTGGATGCCGGGCAGACAACGGTGTGGGGGTGAGCGTGGATGTCGGAGAGACAACGGTGTGGGGGTGAGAGTGGATGCCGGGCAGACAACGGTGTGGGGGTGAGAGTGGATGCCGGGCAGACAACGGTGTGGGGGTGAGAGTGGATGCCGGGCAGACAACGGTGTGGGGGCGAGCGTGGATGTCTACACCTCCTCGGCTATTACTGAGGACCTCTCTTCCCCTGTAGGCCCTTTTATTCTGGGTCATGGCTGTGGCCGAGGCGTGGTAGCAGAGTTACCAACTGCCAATTTCCAACGCCAAATTACCCGAAATTTGGTACAAAAAAACTTTGTTTCCCATTAAAAAAATAATTTGGCATTCTGGCAACAGTTATCGTAAGTTATTATTATCTTGGGTGATAGAGTTTATATAACACAACATTAACCTACGAATGATGATACTGTGTGATGAAATTTAGGTACTGCTTATTAACTGATCCTATTAATAAATCTTTACTAATTTGTATATTTATTTTGTTAGTGGTTTGCCAGTAGTGTGTTCAGGAGACTTCTTAACGCAGTAGGCCTATCACAATGTAGTGTGTTCAGGAGACTTCTTAACACAGTAGACCTATCACAATGTAGTGTGTTCAGGAGACTTCTTAACGCAGTAGGCCTATCACAATGTAGTGTGTTCAGGAGACTTCTTAACACAGTAGGCCTATCACAATGTAGTGTGTTCAGGAGACTTCTTAACACAGTAGGCCTATCACAATGTAGTGTGTTCAAGAGACTTCTTAACACAGTAGGCCTATCACAATGTAGTGTGTTCAGGAGACTTCTTAACGCAGTAGGCCTATCACAATGTAGTGTGTTCAGGGGACTTCTTAACGCAGTAGGCCTATCACAATGTAGTGTGTTCAGGAGACTTCTTAACGCAGTAGGCCTATCACAATGTAGTGAGTTCAAGAGACTTCTTAACGCAGTAGGCCTATCACAATGTAGTGAGTTCAAGAGACTTCTTAACGCAGTAGGCCTATCACAAAGTAGTGTGTTCAGGAGACTTCTTAACGCAGTAGGCCTATCACAATGTAGTGTGTTCAGGAGACTTCTTAACGCAGTAGGCCTATCACAATGTAGTGTGTTCAGGAGACTTCTTAACACAGTAGGCCTATCACAATGTAGTGTGTTCAGGAGACTTCTTAACGCAGAAGGCCTATCACAATGTAGTGTGTTCAGGAGACTTCTTAACGCAGTAGGCCTATCACAATGTAGTGTGTTCAGGAGACTTCTGAACGCAGTAGGCCTATCACAATGTCTCCCAATTTTCGCACCGCCTTCCAGCCTGGTGAGATTTGGTCTGATAACTCACTATACTTACACTGACTCTTACACTGTCCCTTATATTCTTACACTCACCCTTACACTAGACCTTACACTGACCCTTACACTCTTACACTGACCGTTACACACTTATACTGACCCCACTCTTATACTGGTCCTTACACTCTTATACTGACCCTTACACTCTTATACTAGACCTTACACTCTTACACTGACCCTTACACTGTTACATTGTCCCTTATATTCTTACAGTGGTCCTTACACTCTTACACTAGACCTTACACTGACCCTTACACTGTTACATTGTCCCTTATATTCTTACAGTGGTCCTTACACTCTTACACTAGACCTTACACTGACCCTTACACTGTTACATTGTCCCTTATATTCTTACACTGACCCTTACACTGACCCTTACACCCTTACACTAGACTTCACACCCTTACACTGACCCTTACACCCTTACACTAGACTTCACACCCTTACACTGACCCTTACACCCTTCCACCCTTACACAACAGTGAGAGATAAGGGACAAGCTCACTGTGGTGCAAGGCGCGTCGTGTACAGTACAAGGGAGTGGGGGGCTGGTGATGTATGGAGCTGCCCAGGTAGGATTATGGCGGGGAAACTCGGCCTTCTGTGTTGACGTAAGCGTGTGTTTACAACCAGGTGGTGTAGTCAGGTTCCATCACAGTGTGTTGGTTGGCAGAGCTTAGGTAAGATTAAAGCTTCCTACCTCAGGGTATCAACCAGAGTTGATGTAAGTATTAAGCTGAATGTGATAAAGTTTGTAAAATAATTGTAAAACTAAAAGGATAAATGAATGAGATTTTGAGTGATATGATTCATTATAAAAAAAAAAGTTTTGAATTATGAGTAAGAGTGGGTTTGTTGCGTGAATGGATACAATATTCGCCATCCGTCCCAAGGGTCATTGGTTCAATATCGCGGCATCCCCAGTGTAACCAACTGTAAATGTGTACCTGACTTTGCAGTTTGGGAAATGAGAGATCACGTGCAGTGCCGGTTATCCTACCTCCTTCTGTACCTAAGGCTAAATATACTGTACAGTGTCTCTTACGATTAGTCATGTTACCTCAACTGTTATAAACGAAAAGATATCAAAATAACAAAATTAACAACAAATACTACTTCTAATGTCACCATACTAAGGTCAACCACCCTATGACCAACTTGTTACCTGTCAGCCACTGTACTATATAATTACCCTTATATAACTAACTCAACACACCATACAATAATACACTGATGTACTGTATCACTGTATCAAGGCTGCGTGTTACTGATCTAGTGTGATAATTTCTTTTTTTTTATTGGGCACTCCCCTACATCCTTGTGTAAGGTGAAGCGCAGAAGCGTTTACAGCGCCCAACAGGGAAGCATGCTAAGTTCATGCTTGCCTATTTGTCTAATGAGTTAAGGGCGTAGAAGCCTGAAGAGTCAAGGGCGTAGAAGCCTGAAGAGTCAATGGTTTATGTCATCAAGTTATTGAATAATCTTGCGCGTGGCTCCCAAGGGTCGTGTTAGCAGCGTGACCTCTCTTGACTTACATAAGGCCTTGACCCAGAGGAACAACTTCTACGCCCTTAACTCATGAGACATAAAGGCAAGCATGAACTTAGCATGCTTCCCTGTTGGGCGCTGTAAACGCTTCTGCGCTTCACCTTACACAAGGATGTAGAGGAGTGCCCAATAATAATAATAATAAAAAACAGCCAGCCCACCTCAAACAACATGGGCCTTGTCTGTGTGTAAACATAGCCACACGTGTAACCATTAAAAATAAATAAATAAAATCCTCCTATCCATTCCCGGACCCGGCGTGTAATTAAATCTGACGAGGACTCCGGAAAACTACAAGAAGATCTAAAAAAAAAAATCGAATGGTCTGAAAAATGTCAGATGAAATGTAATGTGGACAAATGTAAAGTACTTAGTCTAGGAGATGTAAGCAGAGAAACCAGATATCAGATGAACAACGATGTTATAGAGAAATCCGACTGAAAGCAGGAATCTTAAACCAAGTCAACAATGTGTATTTGCTCGAAACAAGGCTAATAAAGTACTTGGGTTCACACAAAGGAGTTTTAGTTACAAGACTAGCGAGGTCATCCTAAAACTATATCTTGCGCTTGTGAGACCTCACTTGGATTACGCAGTTCAGTTCTGGTCACCTTATTACAGATTGGATATAGAATCCTTGGAAAGAATTCAGAGGAGAATGACAAGACTAATCCCGGGCATTAGGAACCTTGAGTACAGAGACAGGTTAAAGCATCTTAATCTGCACGCCCTCGAGAGACGTAGAGTGAGGGGCGACCTGATTGAGGTGTATAAATGGAAGTCAGGGCTAAACAAAGGGGACATTACAAAGGTACTCAAACTATCCAACCAGGAGCGAACTCGTAACAATGGCCCAGTATGAGCCAATAGGACCGCTGCAGTTTCCTCCATTCTTATGTTCTTACCCCCCCCCCCTCCATCCCTCTACCCCGAGCCCAGTACCCCCTATCCCCCCCCCCCACATACTTTCACTAATACACAACAAAACAAAAACCTTTCCACATAATAATAAAAGACCGTAAACAACCAAAACCGTAAACAAAAGTCAATCTTACCCCGACTCTATGCATAAAACAAAACACCAAATCAAAGTTAAACAAAAGAAGAACCAGAAGCTCACATTGCCGGAAGCTATACGTGAATTTTGTATATCTAAGACGACTGGATCCCCTTCCTTTAATATTCAATCCCCTATCGTTCTTAAAATCAACTTGAAGATGTTTTTTTGTGATCTTATATAACATGGTATTAGATTCCTTCCTTATTATTCAGCACCACAGTTGAAGAGCAATGGTAGAAACGTCTCGTGATTCCCTCGTCTGTTGTAAATTAAAGTCAAGAGGGAAATTGAGGCTTTGTGACGATACTCTTCACCTTGAAAGAATTATTGGAATATTTAGTCATTTTGAGTTTAATTTACTAAGTTTAGATTAAAGTTTGGATGACTGTCAAGTAGATAAAGTATAATAGTATATATCTTAAATCTAATAAAATGTCGGATAAAAAAATTAAAGAATTATGAAAATACAATAGTTGAAATTTCTCAACCCAAAAATATAATTATAAGTACAATTATCGTTAACAAATACGCCTTTCAGGGTACAGAAAATCATCCTTAACTACAATAAATAAATAAACAAGTAAATAAAAAATATATAAATAAATACAATGAAATAAAAATAATAAATAGATCAATAAATAATCATCATAGTTTACTCAAGCTCCTACGACCTACGATTCTAAAATTCTTCCATTATCAAAACCCAAAGACAACTAACAACCAAACAGTATGACGCAGTTACTACACATCACTCAGACCAAAACAACACTCAGAGTATAATTATTTTGATTCAGCTGCGTAATTACTCCTATCAAACATTATAACCAATATTTTGATTCAGCTGCGTCATTACTCCTATCAAACATCATAAACATTCGACTACAAATGTTTACTTAATTACCACTACAAATGTTAATGTACCACCAGATGATTTACATACAGACGGACAGACTGACAACGAGGCCTAAGGCTGGACTCGACCCGCCTTGTCAACACAGGTAAGAACGAGTGTCTTACCTTGATGGCCTGAGTTACTGTGGTCACCTGCCTCACCTCCATTACCTGTCTAGCTGGCTTACCTGAGGAAGAAAAGAAAAGGTATTAGGTTACTAGAAGCTCTGGGTAACTTAGAGAGAGAGAGAGAGAGAGAGAGAGAGAGAGAGAGAGAGAGAGAGAGAGAGAGAGAGAGAGAGAGACACGCCTACATACTTTTATCTAAATTTCAAGATATTTATTATAATTTAAATTTAAAGACTTAATAATCCAAACACTCCTATTATAAAATCTCCCTCCTAATAGGCACCGTGTCGATTGATTTCATTACACTCATACTAATAAAAAAATGTCTAGTGAATATTAAAACTAATTACCACATTAACGCCATTTAACATTAACAAAAACATAACTAAAGGATGTATATTAACATTCAAGATCTGTAGTTAACATTGTAAGCTAATTTATACATATTCTATACACATCTTGAGATAAAATATACATAAGCTAATATCATTTGACATATTCATTATACAGTTCGACTCATACAAAGGTTTAACTCTTATTCATACACTCATACAAATCATACATATTATTAACCTTACACTGTATAAACTGATCATTCGCTTCAACCTGATCATTTCGCCTCAAGCTGATCATTCTCCTCAAAGTGATCATTCCGCCTCAACCTGAAGCACCAAGAGATGCTTCAATGGCCACGGTGACTAAAATTTCGGCTCGTGAGGATAGACTACGCAACATAAACAAGAACACAATAACAAATAAACGTGTATGGAGATAACAGCAGAGGTAAATATACTAACAAATAGATAAGGAGAGATAAGAGATGAATAAGAACTCTACTTGGGACACACACACACACACACACACACACACACACACACACACACACACACACATGTAAGCAAGAGTTAGTGATCATCAAAGGGAATTATTTACCATGACTGGAAGTTGATTTTTTTTTTTTTTTGCTGTCGAATTAACTCGAGTCAAATAAGTTCATTAGTAAATTTTATCTTGTCTTTGTAGCATCTCTCTCTCTCTCTTTCTCTTTAATCTATGATCCTTCAAAGTTACTGAAAAACTACATCACAGCCACACAGCCCACGAGAGGAGATGTGTCAGACAGACAGACAGACAGACACCCACACAGACAGACAGACGATCTGATAGATAGGACTTATGTATACTTCACCAACAATGCCTCCACCAAAAAAGGAGAAAACGTGGTCAGCATAATGGGAACAGGCAACAGCAGTGCTATAATGACCCTGAGCTGAAAAAACACAGGGCTAGGGTCAGGAGGGTGGGTAAGGGTTACAGACAATTTAGAACACCTCAAATGTTACAATTGTATCAAGCTTCCCTTGCTGCTGTCAGGGAACGTGTAGACGAACTCAGACAAAATGCATGGGAGACATATGTCAACAGCCTGAACCAACACACATCCCTCAGCAAAGCCTGGAAAGACATAAACATAATCAGAGGTAAAAACAGAAGACACGTCTCCCATCCAAACCCTCTGCAAAAGTCGAATGAGCTAATAACAAAGTGGGCTCATGTGTCGAGCTATGACATGTTACCAGCTAGGACTCGGGGACTCCTTGATGCGAAGTCTGTAGAGAGAAGTAATCTTATTAGCTTTATGCTGGGCAAACAGCACGATGAGTGTGATGTTCCATATACTGAGTGGGAGCTTGACGCCGCCCTCGCCAGGGGTAGGTCTACTTCCCCTGGAGAGGACGGGGTCACCTACAACATCATTAGACTACTAAGGCGCGTGCCAGGCAATCCATTGTTGGTATTGTACAATATGAGTCATGCCGAGGGCCAACTACCCACATCATGGACCAGCAGTATTGTTGTACCAATACCGAAACCAGGACAGCCTGATGCCTTTCGTCCCATATCACTAACCAGCTGCCTGTGTAAAACCTTTGAGAGGATGGTTCTTGGCAGACTCTTATATAGAATCAGAGAACACATGTCTCCTAACATAAATGGCTTCACCCATGGTAAAGGTGTACATAATTGCATCACCACATTCCTAACTGTGCATGGTGATGAAAGGCACAGATACACCACATTTCTTGACCTAAAAGCTGCATTTGATATTGCCAATAGGCAACTGATATTGTACGAACTAGCCAAAATGGATATAGGAGGTAGGCTGTTACACTGGATAAGTGGTTACCTAACCAACAGAAGGGCTGCTGCACTGTTTCAGGGATACAAAAGTGAAGTTAAAGATATGCAACTTGGTACCCCTCAAGGTGGAGTACTTAGCCCCACTTTGTTCAATGTTCTTATGAATGCATTATTAAATTTAATACCAGACAACCCCAGCAATATCTCAATCAGCTATGCTGACGATATTCTTATACATACTAAAACTCATCGTGAAATGCAAACCACCCTGAACCATGTATACGCAGCCTGTGAACACCTCGGTCTTATTATCTCCACTGACAAAACTAAGGTGTTCAACAAACAAGCTGGGAACCGCAAACGCGGCCCCGCCAAGTTCAAGATAGGTAACAACACTATTGACTATGTTTCTTCTTTTAAATATCTTGGTGTTTCCGTCCCTTGTACCCTACCTGCCATACAACAGCTAACCCGCCAATGTACTGACAGACTGAGACCTCTTAGAAGTGTAGCGGGGTACAGCCCGCACTATGGTGCTAATATTAGAATTGTTAAAACAATGTACCTAGGCTATATAAGATCTCTGATAGATTACCACGCACCAGCCCTGGTCATTCGTGACGGGAAAGGCGTTGACAAGCTCGAGAAAATGCAAAATAAAGCCCTCAGAATTATCCTAGGATGTCCCATGAGCACTAAAGTACTTAATATGAGGAAAGAACTAGGTATACCCAGTGTTAAAGATAGAATAATTGAAGTCAACCTCATGATAGCCCTGAGGCTTCTGCGTGGTGATCCTGATAACATTGTTTCCTTAAAATTGCTAGAATGTATGAACCATGGGACTACTGAGTCTAAATGGATCCAAACTACAGCTACACATATGAAGATATTTGGACTAGACCACCTGTACAAAGTTGAGACACAACAGCGCTTCCTGCCACCCTGGCGGACAGTTCCCTTCGATATCACAATACCGACGTATCCGCCTAAAAAATTAATTATACAAAGCATTTATCTCCAACACACTGCCAAATTGAGAGCTCTTGAACACATACACACTCTACAGACTGATGATAATATCACACAGACCATCTACACTGATGGGTCTCTAAACACCGCCTGTGGGAGGGCTGGAAGTGCTATTGTTGTGACTCAACCTGACGGTAATATAATTGAGAAAGGAGTTAGAATTAACAACTGGGCATCCACTCTACAAACTGAATTAGTTGCCATACTCACAGCTATTAAATTCATTGAAACCACTGTTACTGACAGTCTCATCATCACTGACTCTCTATCCTCACTACTTGCCCTTGGTACCCTCGACTCAGGTTGTCACGCTCTTGTCTCTGAAGCCAGACACAAATATGCGTGCCTTGTTGACCGGGGTGTCAGGGTCAAACTGTTGTGGATCCCCTCTCACATAGGCCTCATAAAACATGACAGAGTTGATGCCCTCGCCAAACTCGCGTCTAACAAAGACACCGTTGAATACAATTTGGGTCTGTCAAAAAGAACCCTTAAAACTGTAATTAGGAAAGAACTTATTGATGAGTTTGACGCAAGTAGACAAGTGCAAACAGGCACTAGTCGATCCATAGTTTACCATGATGAGATGTATCAAGTGAAACACGTTTATGGAGCAAGTAACAAGATCACTAGATTACAAGATGTTGTAACAGCTAGATTAAGGTTAGGATATAAGTACCTTTGGCAGTATGTTCCTCAAGCAGATGTAAACAAAACTAAATGTAAAGTGTGTGGCCATACATATGGCCACACACTTGAACACTACGTCCTCGACTGTGTGAAGATAGAACCTTTTAGGGACAGGTCCAAGCACACTGTGTGTGAAATGGCACAACACTTCATCTCTAATGGCAAGATAGCCGACATATTAAGATTGTATCCACTTTTTTGCACTTAGTATCTATGTCAGTTCTCATGTACAGAACCAAATACGCAATGTGCTTGAATACCTCCCACGTAAATGTGAATAACAAAGTGTGAGGCCAGACATACTGCCTCACACGCCTGTTCTCACGCATTTGTGAATAAGTTACCCTTTATGTATAGAACTAAACAAATAATGTAAATGAAATACTGTGTAACTTTCAGTGCCATAATATCCTGACAACGGGGGTTAATTATTATGACCCTTTGTA
Organism: Homarus gammarus; assembly: GCA_958450375.1. NCBI lineage: Eukaryota > Metazoa > Arthropoda > Malacostraca > Decapoda > Nephropidae > Homarus > Homarus gammarus. The sequence continues at coordinate 859,355 of CAUDMG010001635.1, read as the reverse complement.
AACCCTACTCTGTAATCCTTTTGCGCTACCGCTCACAGGATGAGTGTGGGGTGCACAATAAAGTAGCCGCTGCAAGCGGCAAAATCAAAATCAGACAGAAAGACGCCTTTTATCACGTGTTAAGTTAATGAATGCAATGAGAAGACGTATCAAGGTGCGGAACTAATGTGGTAAAGTGAATAACAGACTAAAAAAAAAAGAGTAAAAATTATATAGAAGAACCATGAACCTCCTTCTTCCCCTCCTTCGGCAGTTCTCCAACCACACACGCCCTCTCCTCCATCGTCACTTTGTTTATCCTGCCTCGCCCTTTACACTCTCGACGTAATGAGTGGCGTATTTATTTATCCCCTTGACCCCCCAAATGAGTGCCTCGGATGATGACGTGGCAACCCCTGCAGCTCACACAATTTCTGAAGCGTGTAATCAGTTCGTCTCACCAGCCAGGCGGAGCTTCCTCACACAAGCTTCCATTCTTCCTGTTCTCCTACCCCCCACCCTCTTTCCTCTTCCTCCACGCCCCCCTCTCTCTTCCCCTTGTCCTCCCCCTCTCTCTCTCTCTTCCCCATGCCCCCCCCCCCTCTCTTCCCCTTGTCCTCCTCCTCCGCCAACTCTCACATCCGCCTGTCTGTGACCCTTAGCCTAATGCAGGGGCGGAGGAAGGTCACCTAACACCTCACCTCTCACACTTCTGCTGGGGTTTCATCATCAACGGAATGTATCAGGACAATCTCTGGCCGTCTCGATACTTCCAAAAGGATCACTGTGAAAAACAACTACTATACATACCAATAATATAGAGCTACGTATCGAAAATATACATATAAGCGTAATGTATATTATCACGCATGAGTTGGCATCGTAAAGTAAGAATATTAAAGCTTTTATGCGCGGACTTAATATAAAATAGAAAGCTGTGTTTAGACTGGCTATCATATTGGACCAGAGGAACTTAACGTTATCACACAGCAAATATTTGTGTTATCCTAAGAATTTTATCCTATTGGGAGCTTTGAGTTCTATCTGAGGTGGTAAAAGAAGTGACTTGGATCCCCTCGTGAGCCGGAGGTGATAATATCTCCCCTAATATACCGTCTAATCACAAGAGATGTATTCAATAGTGCTGAGTTGTGATTGGTGCTTTGTTTTGTTTATTCTCTTTTATGTAGAAGTCTAGTAATAATTTTTCTGATTTCTAAACACAGGAATTATATCGACATCTTCTCAAATGTTTCGTAATGAAAAAGTTTCTTGAGTTACGAAAGTAAATAAAGCGTTAATTTCAACTAAATGGTAATAATTAACTATATTTTGTTCGTATGTTCTTACGTTATTGTGTAAAAAAAAAACACTTAAAAGACCTTAGCACTTAAATACTATAGTAGTATATTATAACACCAACATTAGTTATGCGTGTATAGTTTGTGCATAGTTCGTCCCTGTGTAGAGAGTAACACACCTTCGCAAACCTGACTTAACCCACCAGTGAGGTCCACAATCCCAGAAATAAGCATCCCTGGGAACTGACCACCATCTTCTGTCCAGGCGGTGTTAATTAGTCCACCCCGGGAACAACAGTGGGTCGGCTTTACACCTGACTACGAGATACCACACACCACCAGCAGAGAGTGAGGTAATGTGACCACCCTACACCACCCGGTGTCTCCATGACCAAGTGAGGTCCTTTATATAAGAACATAAGAAAATAAGGAGTCTGCAATAGGCCGGTTGGCCTGTGCATGGCAGCTCCTGTCGAGAGTTACTACCACTCTCTATCATCCATGAATCTATCCAGCCTCCTTTTGAAACTTTCCAGAGTTCCCGCACTTACTACAAAGTTGCTAAGCTTGTTCCACTCGTCCACCACCCTATTTGTGAACCAGTTTTTTCCTATCTCCCTCCTAAACCTAAACTTATCCAACTTGAATCCGTTGCTCCGAGTCCTATCCTGCTCGGATATTATAAGAACTTTATCTATATCCCCTTTATTGATTCCCTTCACCCACTTAAATACTTCTATCATATCTCCCCGCACTCTTCGTCTTTCTAGGGAATGCAAGTTAAGTTTCTTTAACCTATCCTGATATGGAAGGTTTCTAAGTCCCTGAATCATTTTTGCCAGTCTTCGCTGCACCGACTCTAGTGAATTTATATCCATTCTATAATAGGGGCACCAGAACTGAACCGCAAAATCGAGGTGCGGCCTGACTAGCTGCAAGATATAGTTGCAATAAGACCTCTGCACTCTTGTTACTTACACTTCTAGATATAAAACCCAATACTCTGTTTGCCTTATTTCGAACATTAACGCACTGTTTTCTAGGCTGTAGGTCCGGGCTTACAAGTACCCCTAGGTCTCTTTCACAAGTCGACTTCTCTAAGTTGATGTTGTTCAGGCTGTATACATTACGGACGAGTTACTACACCACGTGACCTCACACAGTAGGGCAAGAGACCAGCCCGGGCCATCAACTGCAAACTATAATAATTTGTATGTTCAGTTCATGTTCCTTCTCCTTTCAGTAATGAAAGCTTTTGTTAAACGACCCACCCACCCCATGTCTTTGTATGTAATAAGTCATATTTGTCTAATGTATATTTTCAGCCTTCGGATTGCAGAACTATTCAATAAATCGTTAATTAATATTATTACACACACACACACACACACACACACACACACACACACACACACTATTCAACATAATCTTCTTTACATTAACCGCTGCACCTACAGGCATGATATATTAAACACCACTGTACCATCTGTAGTTGACACCATCAGTACTGTCCTCTGTTCACCTCTCACACACCATCTCATCTCCCAACACAATTACAACTTTATATGGAAACAAAAACAAGATTATAATGACTGGGTTTATTAGTGACGTACTTACCTGCCCTAATCCCCTCCCCCCCCCCCTCCCCTACCTGTACCTGTAGTCTAATAAGTGAGAGACCTGACTTTCGTATACAGAGTCAAGACTTTCTGCGTCAAGGGGAATATTTTCGCGAACTCTTTGCATCCTGGAAGACAGACAGACAGATAGACAGATAGATAGACAGAGACAGTAATCAACATGGAGTCGTCAAGAGAAAGAAATAATCACCGACAGACATGACTGGCAACTCTTTAATCTTGAAGGAAAATATTGGATGGGAAAAACACGTAAATAATTCTGAAATCTCGAGAAAAAAAATAATTAAGACACAGTTATAAGCTGTAGTGAAGATAATTATCGGTGTGCACAAATTATCAGATTATAATAATATTTATTTTTACGTCGGTGGGAATTAAAGAAACGAGAGAAAATGAGACAAAATAGAGAGAGAAGACAAAGGAAGAGAGAGGGGCAGAGTTTAGTCTCACTGAAACGGATCGCAATTACCTTAAGCGAATTTGACCCTTTGAGTTGACCTGGCAAGGGGTAACAGTGGGTCCTCTCGAGGCTTGTGGGGCCTTCATTCACCCTCTAGGTTTATGGGGAACTCATTCACCCTCTCTAGGTTTGTGGGGCCCTCATTCACCCTCTCGAGGCTTGTGGGGCCCTCATTCACCCTCTCTAGGTTTATGGGGCCCTCATTCACCCTCTCTACTCCTTCATCAACTCACTCTGGCTGATGTGTTAGAATCAACCTATTGGAATTTACAGTGACATGTTACTGGGTTAAGTCACTCGTAGATAAATTTGGAAGACTTGTAGTCGACATAATATTCCCTCCAATCCTCTCCCGCGTGATAAGAGAACTAATATGTTATTTTAAAATGAAGAAAATCAGTAAGTAATGCCTTTTCGTTGCCTGAGTCACATTAACATTCGTCTGGGATTCACAAGATGGTGTTAATGTTTTCCTCTCGTCTCCCAGCCAGGTTTACCAAGACGAGCTCACCTCTTACTGCACATGACAGCTGTTTTAATTACAAGAAACACCTTAATTCTCTTCCCAGGGACAGGTGAGAGAGAAAGGTCACCTCACTGTTACAAGACAATAATATAACATACATTTCATATTACTATCTTAATTGAGATTTTTATTTACTCAAACGTTATCTTTCATTATTCAATTTTCTCCCGTTTATCGTTTGTTCTTACTGTCTCTTACCCTTTACTGTTAACATTTATATAAGATCTTACGTGTGGCCATTCTCCCCGCCCTCAAGTTCTTCCTCTCATTCTTCACCCACCGTTGTAAGTATCTGTTAATGTGTTTAATTTCTTTACGTTTCTATTTATCTTCTCTTATCCCTCGTCTACCATCTTTCATTTATATTTGTATTTTCCTCTTTACTTAATCAGCGTTTATCCTCTCTCTCTCTCTCTCTCTCTCTCTCTCTCTCTCTCTCTCTCTCTCTCTCTCTCTCTCTCTCCTACTCTTTAGACAGTCTTCTCCAATATCCTGTGTAAACTCTCCTTTCTCTCTCTCTCTCTCTCTCTCTCTCTCCTCCTTCCTCCCCCCCCTTCTCTCCCTCACCCCCCTACTTCCCGAGGAACTCTCTTACCCCCCCCCCCCACACACACGGATGCAGGCTGCCCGACAAGGAACCACTTTGGGCGCTGTAAGTATTTCCTCCTCCATGATGGTATCGGCCCCTCTGTCAACAACAGCTGAGCAGACCACTCCACACACACACACACACACACACACAATGACAGGCTGTGACACTTAACAGGTGGTGTAGGTGATGGTGGTAGTGGTGTAGGTGATGGTGTAGGTGTTAGTGATGGTGGTAGTGGTGTAGGTGATGGTGTAGGTGTTAGTGATGGTGTAGGTGGTGTAGGTGATGGTGTAGGTGGTGTAGGTGATGGTGTAGGTGGTGTAGGTGAGCAACTGAATTGGAATATGCCCACAAATACTGACTAGTTCATTGTGCACCCCCATACTCATCCTGTGAATGCTAATAAAAAAAATATATTTGAGAAGAGATAAAAAAAAGAATAATTGTGACACTGAATAATTAGGGAGAATTTTCAGTTGTATTCTTAGTATAAAATGCAGAGTAAAATCATTGTAAAATCATTATCATCATCATTATCTATCTAACACAGTCCGAGACACATTGTATTATGTGGGCATAATGGCTGGGCATAGTGTTTACATTTGCATAAAGGGACAAAATGCCAAAGGTAATTTTACCCGTAGCATTAGTCTAACTATGACGACATCTTGGGGTCTAATGATCTTGTTAATTGTTCTATATACGTGTTTGTCTTTTGTCATCTCGTCAACTTACAGTGGACATAGTAGGTTAGGTTAGGTTAGGTTAGGTTAGGTTAACTTCGAATTCATCTACAGGTTATTTTCTGAGGATAACAATGATTCTACTTGAGTCTATGATCACAAGAGACTCACAGGAGACCTTTTTTATTATTATTAAGAACAAGTACAGCTGAGGTATAGACGCTATCATGTTTTCAGCTTGTATTTGGTTCAAGGTACAGTGTGTGTGTGTGTGTGTGTGTGTGTGTCCCTCGTCCTCACTGAGCGAACGAGTGAGGGCGAGGCATCAGCTTCCTCCTACGGTACGTGGAACAACACACCCGCCCTGCGTCTCCTTCACCAAAAGCTTCATAAAATTATTCCTCTTGACAGATTTACTCTATATAGGGCCTCGAGTACTGGGCGATAACAATGATATAACCAGAGACGTGAATACCAACTTGTTATCAGTTTATTCACATTTTTTGCAGGATTCTGGATAACGAGTGGATGTACTGTTTTAGCCTATAGGCGGATGTACTGTTTTAGCCTATACGCGGATGTACTGTTTTAGCCTATACGCGGATGTACTGTTTTAGCCTATACGCGGATGTACTGTTTTAGCCTATACGCGGATGTACTGTTTTAACCTATACGAGTTAATGTGTCCTTAGACTTTACTTAAGGGATTAATACTAAGTTAGATGATATACATATTTCGCCAATGGTTTATGTCCAAGGTTATTTACTTTTTCCAGCACTAGAGGATAAATAATTCTACAAAAAAAAAAAAGTTTAGGTATTTGAGGTGTAATGAGTTGTTTATATCTACCCTTCTATCTGTCTACCTAACAACCCATCTACCTAACAACCCGTCTACCTAATTACCCGTTTACCTAACAACCCGTCTACCTGTCTACCCTTATGGCTGAGGGTCATCAGAGTACAGGAGGAGTCGGGGGGGGGGGGGGACCACTTCTCTCGCTCGGGCTGTTCAATTGCTTTTTATCTAAAGACTAGAGAGATGATGGCCACACCATTGGCACTAGTTAGAGAGAGAGAGAGAGAGAGAGAGAGAGAGAGAGAGAGAGAGAGAGAGAGAGAGAGAGAGAGAGAGAGAGAGAGAGAGAGAGAACGCGCAGTAGTTGTATCCGAAAAACAAAAAAAAGATGTCCCTAATTTTTTGTGTCTCAAGCCAACAGGCAATAGTTCTAACCCGGCTTTCTTGTTCACCTTGAGGAGGCAACTCACAGTCGGCAGGAGGAGTTGTTTTCTCACTCTCTACTACCCCGTCCTACTACCCCCCCCCCCCCAACCCCACACGCCGGTAAATACATCGCACTGTCACCCACGTTACTAATGCCACCACATAACACCCTGACTTATCAATACACAAACACCACTTAGGATACACACATACATAACAGTTGCCCCTCTTGTAACGAGGATGGCCGGCCCTAGGCGTGAATTTGTTTGAGGTGTAGAAGCTGCCGCCAACACAACAACCACACCCTAAGTTAACGAGTTGCATGACCCAGTATCAAGGAATAGTCCGAGAAGACCGGACAAATAGGGTGGTAGACGAGTGGAACAAGCTTAGCAACTTTGTAGTAAGTGCTGGAACACTGGAAAGTTTCAAAAGGAGGCTTGATAGATTCATGGATGATAAGAGAGTGGTAGTAACTCTCGACAGGAGCTGCCATGTACAGGCCAACCGACCTATTGCAAACTCCTTATTTTCTTATGTTCTTAACTCGCCAACTGCCCTGACTAACCATTACCCCGGAACACGATCCGCAAATCGATTAACATCTAGGACTCAAGGTTCTCAACTACTGCTGGGAAATGGCGTAAAGAAACTTGCCCATAGTTTCACCCTGCCCGGGGATCTAACCCGGGTCCGCTCTCTTGCGAGGCTAGCATGCTGGCCATTACACCACAGGTCGCCATACATACATACATACATACATACATACATACATACACACACACCACACAAAGTCCATATCTCACGTAAAATTATGTTGATGATTTAAAGCTAAAAATTACCACCACACAAAACTTTTAAAAGAAGAAAAACTGGCGAGGAGAAACAGACAATCAACAAACTATAAGACATAATAATAGTTACTTGTCTGCCTGTGTGTCGGGGTGAGAAGCTTCCTAGACCAGGTACGTCCCGCCACCACCGTCACTACACACCCACTATCTGCCTCACTGACGAACACACAGATATATAGGAAGCGAAAGTCTGGTGGTCGCTGTTGGTATCAAGGTGAAGTATTTTCCCTTTGAGTACAGTTCAGTGTTGGGCGGAAGTACCTCGGAACAAGTCCACCCTGGGAGGAACTGAGACTCTCCACCTCATCCTGATCCTCCACCTCACCCTCCACCTCACCCTCCACCTCATACTCCACCTCACCCTCCACCTCATACTCCAACAACAACAAAAAGAAAATCCAACTACGAACGTTTTAAAACCCTAGCAGAACCTAACCTAACCTAACCTAACCACAGGAGGAGTTTCACCCACCGTCAGGCACAGTGTCATGCCAACCTTTCAGTGTGTGTGTGTGTGTGTGTGTGTGTTGTCGGCCTTTGGTAACTGCGTCGTCAAACCTCACCCCCTCTACGCTGTTATAAGATCAACCTCAACTTCGGTACTGTTACAAGGTCAACCTCAGCCTCGGTACTGTTACAAGGTCAACCTCAGCCTCGGTACTGTTACAAGGTCAACCTCAGCCTCGGTACTGTCACAAGGTCAACCTCAGCCTCGGTACTGTTACAAGGTCAACCTCAGCCTCGGTACTGTCACAAGGTCAACCTCAGCCTCGGTACTGTTACAAGGTCAACCTCAGCCTCGGTACTGTCACAAGGTCAACCTCAGCCTCGGTACTGTAACACACACGGACATACATTCACACTCCACGCAACTGAATAAAAACACTTTGAAGGTTGACAGACACACGTACGAGTAATCTAATCTAACCTAACCTAACCCAACCTAACCTAACCTAACCTAACCTAACCCAATCTAACCTAACCTAACCTAACCTAACCTAACCCAACCTAATCTAACCTAACCTAACTCAACCTAATCTAACCTAACCTAACCCAACCTTACCTAACCTAACCCAACCTAATCTACTCTAATCTAATCTAACCTAACCTAACCCAACCTAATCTAACCTAACCTAACTCAACCTAATCTAACCTAACCTAACCCAACCTTACCTAACCTAACCCAACCTAATCTACTCTAATCTAACCTAACCTAACCTAACCCAACCTAATCTAATCTAACCTAACCTAACCCAACCCAACCCAACCTAATCTAACCTAACCTAACCCAATCTAATCTAACCTAACCTAACCCAACCTAACCTAACCTATCCCAACCTAACCCAACCTAATCTAACCTAATGATTATAACACAAACTTCCTAACATTTGATTTCATATGTCAGTTGATACATTATTTTGCCAAGTTTAAATATTAAAATAACTATACTAATAATAATTTGCTATGCAGTAAACTAAATAATTAATTAATGTTATGAACTGGATATTTTGTACAATAATTCATGCATAATGTAAGTTAATCTCTCCATTATATTTATCAATTCGCCGTAAAGTCAATATTAATACCTAGTTTAATCTTGGTTCAACAGGTAATACAATTTATTCCGTTTTGTCCTTAATTCATCTTCAAAGGTTATTTAATTAGAGAGGTAATAAATATAGAACAGGTGTGTGGGTGTGTGTACCAAAAACAATTACCTGTACACTCACACAAGACAATATGAGCTCGCTCGCTTACTCACTCGCTAGCTGGCTGGCTCGCTTACTCACTGGCTGACTCGCTCACTCACTGATTGACTCACTCACTCACTCACTGATGCCATTGCCAGAGAATTATTAAACATTACATAACTCTTATTTACGAAGTGATTATAAAAGAAATGTACTTCAAAAAATATTACAAGTTTTATTTAGATAATCCTTCAGTTTTGACTCTCTTTCTCTCTCTCTCTCTCTCTCTCTCTCTCTCTCTCTCTCTCTCTCTCTCTCTTACCTGTTGTGACAATTAACTTTATTAATTAACCTGTGGAGGTAATTTCCTACAGGTACATTACAAGTATTATGAATAAAAAAAAATATATTTATATTATATTATCGAACTGTTTATTATATGTTTGTTATATCATCCAGTTATATTAGACTGTTATATCATACAGTTATATTAGACTGTTATATCATACAGTTATATTAGACTGTTATATCATCCAGTTATATTAGACTGTTATATCATACAGTTATATTAGACTGACAATACAGCTTAGTTTAATTCCTTGTATTTTTGTTATGTGTGAAAAAAAAGTCATATATATAAGCTGGGTTCTGAGTACGATTATTTTCAGTAGGAGGCGCCAGTCAGTTACTCTTATAATGCCTCACTCCTGCTTCTATAATGCCTCACTCTTGTATGCCTCATTCCTACTTCTATAATGCCTCACTCCTGCGTCTATAATGCCTCACTCCTGCGTCTATAATGCCTCACTCTTGCTACTTCTACAATGCCTCACTCCTACTTCTATAATGCCTCACTCCTACTTCTATAATGCCTCACTCCTACTCCCATAATGCCTCACTCCTGCTACTTCTATAATGCCTCACTCCTGCTACTTCTATAATGCCTCACTCCTACTCCCATAATGCCTCACTCCTGCTACTTCTATAATGCCTCACTCCTGCTACTTCTATAATGCCTCACTCCTACTCCCATAATGCCTCTCTCCACCACCATGTACTTACCATCTTGAGACAACAGCCAGGCTCTCCCCTGTCAAGTCTACTCTCTTCCCATTATGGAAATTACGTCTTCAGTGACCTACGGAAGTTAAATTGAGTAGGAAAAGGATTTAACATTTTGAGTCCTGGAGGGTTAAATCATCGTCCTCAAAGGGTTAAATTGTCCTCAAATGGTTCAATTATCGTCCTCAAAGGGTTAAATCATCGTCCTCAAAGGGTTAAATTGTCCTCAAATGGTTCAATTATCGTCCTCAAAGGGTTAAATCATCGTCCTCAAAGGGTTAAATTGTCCTCAAATGGTTCAATCATCGTCCTCAAAGGGTTAAATCATCGTCCTCAAAGGGTTAAATTGTCCTCAAATAGTTAAATCATCGTTCTCAAAGGGTTAAATCATCGTCCTCAAATGGTTTAATCATCGTCCTCAAAGGGTTAAAACATCATCCCCCCAAAGGGTTAAAACGTCCTCAAAGGGTTAAACCATCATCCTCAAAGGGTTAAATTATCCATAATACGATTTTCTTATGTATATCAATAAAATCCCAAATTATAACCAAAAATTTACCTTAAAAACATAAACAACAACAAAACAATAGGGCCACTTTCTTGCCCCCTTCACTTAACACATCCAGTTGTACGGGGCGAGAGGGATAACGAATACACCTTCACAAGACTCTAAAGAAAGCCCTGTTAAATACAATGGTGGCCTTCATTTCTATGTTAATGAGGTTGTTGTGTAGTAGCAGCGCCATTAACGTGGGAAGGTAAGGCTGGAGGTGAGGTGAGGTTAGGTTAGGTTAGGTTAGGTGAGGTTAGGTTAGGTTAGGTTAGGTTAGGTTATACTCTGCGTTCCTAACACTTGACTTTGACGGTTTGATTTGGGTTCATATCATGGAAGGTGTGTATGTGTGTGTGTGTGTGTGTGTGTTTAAATCTACAGGAAAGGAGACAATGGGAAATCTTTTATTCAGACAGACAGACAGACACACATGTACGTACACACACACACACACACACAAACAAACACACAGAGGCTGTATGTGGCTGGTGGGCGTGTCAGGATCAGTGCTGGACCGCCCAACTATATATACCGTCAATTAGATACCGAATCTTAACTTCACTATAGACGGGTTAATTCCTATGTACGAGTGAGTGGGTGGGTGAGTGGGTGGGTGGGGGAGAATGTGAGGGAGAGAGGGAAGAAGTGAGAGGAGGGGGAAGAGGAGGAGGACTCGGTAAGGTTCAATAGACAATGGAGTTAAGCGGGAAGATGGAAGAAGAGGTTAGGTGGGGGAAGTGTTTTTGGCACAGATGAAGAGGACTTATTGGGAGAGAGAGAGAGAGAGAGAGAGAGAGAGAGAGAGAGAGAGAGAGAGAGAGAGAGAGAGAGAGAGAGAGGTAGGAGATGCTTGCCAATGAGAGTAAGTGAAAGTGGAGTGTGAAGGAGTCCGTTGTGATGAGAAATAGTTTAACAGTCAACTCAGGCAGATAATATGGGAAAGGAAATAGCGTAGTTAAGAAGGTAGTTAACGAGGTCATGATATGTTGTTGACGGTTTCACTTAACGTTTGTAATTGGGGTGTTTGTTTACAATTGGTTATGGGAGTCGCCTTACCTGTTACCTATCCCTGGGACACACCTGGTGACTTCTGAGGGAATTTACAGATTTTTAAAGACTTGATAAGGACACTAATCTGTCCCGGAAAGTTCACTATATACCATAACTGGGATGATCCGATTAAAATTGAAGTGGCTGCATTTTTTTATTTATTTTTTTATTACAGGGATCAAGCTTTAAGGATCAAGCTTTGGGGATCAAGCTTTAAGGATTAAGCTTTAAGGATCAAGCTTTAAGGATCAAGCTTTGGGGATCAAGCTTTAAGGATTAAGCTTTAAGGATCAAGCTTTAAGGATCAAGCTTTGGGGGATCAAGCTTTAAGGATTAAGCTTTAAGGATCAAGCTTTAAGGATTAAGCTTTGGGGATCAAGCTTTAGGATTGACAAGAGTGTCCAATTAACTTTGAACATGTATAAATAAAAGTTAGTGAATGCATTACTTGAATAATCTTACGGTAGTTAAGATTTTTTTGTTTGTTATTGTTCAGCTACGACTTAAAGCCAGAGAAGAGCTGAGTGGCTGAAACCCATGAAACTGGATAAAATGCCCCGCCCCCTCGAGAGTCAAGAGATAAGTTGATTGGCTGAAGACCAAGAATTTGAGAGATAAACTCCGCCCCCTTGTTGTGTGGCCACGAGTAAGGAAGAAACTATGAAACCGACACAAAGTTTCAGACCGACACAAATTTAACTTATAAAACCTTACGAGAGATTCCAGACTCTTTCTACCTGTTGTCTCTCTACACCTGTGACGTTAATTAAATGTTCTACAGTACTTAATTAATCATAAAGGTGAAGCCAGAGGAGTTACCCCCCACCCCCCTTAAGGATCTAGTGACCCAGCGGGGGGGGGGGGGGGGGGGTACAAATGCCGTTTATGCCTCGCTCTCTCCCTAACAAGTTTTTCTCGGAAGCATAAGAGGCATAATAGAATGTTTTAACACCTCCTCCTCCTCACCCCGGACATAAAACAACTGCACTTTAATCAAAACAAAAAAAATAGTGTTTGTATGTTCATAGACGGTGAAATGTGGCAATTTTTAACGATGTAAAACGTCATTTGGCGGACACACACACACACACTACGGGGAGCCGACATATTAGACCATACTAGTAATAGGTCATATTGTGGACAGGTGAGGAAGGTAAGATCCAATAACAGGTGTGTGTGTGTGGGGGGGGGGGAGGGGGGTTGTTAGGTGAGGTGAATAATTTGGTCTAAGATTCGAGGACCATCTCCAACAACTCAGAGGTATTTATGAGACTCTTACAAGGATGACAGTTCGGCCATAACTCACTCCAGTACACTGTTGCCTCCGAGTGTGACCTCCAGAAGACCAAGCGTGACCTCCACAAGACCACATGTGACCTCTAAAAGACATCATATTACCTCCACAAGACTTCAAGTTAACAGAATGGATTGACACAAGATGACTTAGCAAAAAAAAAGCTTCACACACACACACACACACACACACACACACACACACGCACGCACACACACACACACACACAGACACACACACACACACGCACGCACGCACACGCATGCACACACTTCCTCCTGCTCCAGTACTTGTCCATACACTTCTCTTCCTCCTCTTCCCACTAATGCTCCTCCACACCTCCCACTAACGCTCACGCTCCTCCACTCCTCCCACTAACGCTCCTTCACTCCTCCCACTAACGTTCACGCTCCTTCACACCTCCCACTAACGCTCACGCTCCTTCACACCTCCCACTAACGCTCCTCCATGCCTCCCACCAACGCTCCTCCATGCCTCCCACTAACGCTCCTCCATGCCTCCCACCAACGCTCCTCCATGCCTCCCACCAACGCTCCTTCACGCCTCCCACTAACGCTCCTTCACATCTCCCACTAACGCTCCTCCATGCCTCCCACCAACGCTCCTCCATGCCGCCCACCAACGCTCCTTCACGCCTCCCACTAACGCTCCTTCATGCCTCCCACTAACGCTCCTCCATGCCTCCCACCAACGCTCCTTCACGCCTCCCACTAACGCTCCTTCACATCTCCCACTAACGCTCACGCTCCTGTGAGCGTCCCCAGAGACACACCTGTTCCCAGAGACACACCTGTTCCCAAAGACACACCGTAATACAGAATGGAAATAGAATTCTTGGAAAGAATTCAGAGGAGAATGACAAGACTAATCCCGGGCATTAGGAACCTTGAGTATAGAGACAGGTTAAAGCATCTTAATTTGCACTCCCTTGAGAGACGTAGAGCGAGGGGCGACCTGATAGAGGTGTATAAGTGGAAGGCAGGACTAAACAAAGGGGACATTACAAAGGTACTCAAACTATCCAACCAGGAGCGAACTCGTAACAATGGTTTTAAATTAGACAAATTTAGATTTAGGCGTGATATAGGTAAACACTGGTTTGGAAACAGAGTAGTGGATGAATGGAACAAGTTACCAAATATCATCATTAACTCGAATACGCTGAATTGCTTCAAACATAGGTTGGATGCTTATATGAGCAATAGGGGTTGGGTGTAAACGGGACTGCCCAATATGGGCCAATAGGCCCGCTGCAGTTTCCTCCATTATTATGTACCTGTTCCCAAAGACACACCTGTACCCAGAGACACACCTGTTCTCAGACACACCTGCACCAGTAGTGTCATCTCTATTACGGACCTTATATACCCTCGCCAGCACCCTCCCCCCCCCCCCCCCGGTTAATGGCGATCATTATACACACAAACGCCCTCATTAGCGAGTCATTACCCCGTGTCTCTGTTAATATACTAAATGAAACACCCTAGTTGGCAACATTCATGACTTGCTGTTATTAATTTATTTTAATGTTTATATATTCACTGACCGTCAGACCAAAGCGTCCAGTCAACAACAACAACAACAACAACACATTAAGCAGTAACTATGTGCGGCCAGAAATCACTAAACAAACAGTGATTAGTGGAGCAGGTGTACATTTACCTGAATTGACCCACCTGCTAGTAATGACACGAGATCTGACCCAACACACGTCACGAAAGGTCAAGGCGCCGCCGAGCCTTTGTGTTAACGAGAGAACAAGCTGGTGTACCGTGTAAAGCCGATAAACACGGCCCCCCCCCCCCCCTCGTCCCTCAGCCTACCAGTGAGAAGGGTTCGCGCCAAAAACAGGTCAACAGTAACCAGGACAAACCACCATAACCTAACCTAACGCTAACCTAACCTAACGCTAACCTAACCCTAACCTAACCTAACGCTAACCTAACCTACTACTACTATAAATCTCACTACATCATTCAATACTTATTCGCATCGAGTATTATTTTCCTTACTTGTTTTAACTGTGAAGACAATTATTTATTCCGTTTTCTTAAGCCATAAAGTAAGACACCATTATTGTTAAGTCCTGAGCAGCTGTCACCACCATCATCATCATCATCATCATCACCATCATTGTCATCATCATCATCATATTAATGGAGATATACTTTTTGGCAGCTTATTACCACTGAAGATAAATGCTTAACCACTCCCTCCCTCCTTCCATCTCTCCCTCCCTCCTTCCCTCTCTCCCTCCCTCCCCTCTTCCCTTCCACCTTCTCGTATCTCCTCTTCCCGTCCCTTCTCTCCTCCCCAACCTTCCTCTCCACCCCCTTCCCCCTTCTCTCCCTCACCCACCTGTTATCACCAGAGCGCCAAATAAAGGCTGCCACTGACGCCGCAAATATGCCACATCATCCATCTCTCGAGGTGTGTCAAGTGCCCTCTCTCTCTCTCTCTCTCTCTCTCTCTCTCTCTCTCTCTCTCTCTCTCTCTCTTATCCAGATAGTATTAAAAAAAATAATTATAACAGATTTTTTCTTCATCTTTGTGCTCTTTTTTTTCTTTGTTTTTATGACGTGTAGAGAAAGAATCATGGGGGGAGGGGAGGAGGAAGGGCAGGCGTAGAAGAAGAGAGAAGAGGAAAACGCATGGAAGAGAGGAAGGCGTGGAAAGGAAGAGGAAGGCGTGTGGAAAGGAAGAGGGAGGGGTGTGGAAAGGAAGAGGGAGGGGCGTGGAAAAGACAGTGTGGGATAGGAAGAAACTGGTTCACAAATAGGGTGGTAGACGAGTGGAACAAGCTTAGCAACTTTGTAGTAAGTGCTGGAACTCTGGAAAGTTTTAAAAGGAGGCTAGATAGATTCATGGATGATAGAGAGTGGTAGTAACTCTCGACAGGAGCTGCCATGCACAGACCAACCGACCTATTGCAGACTCCTTATTTTCTTATGTTTCTTATGTTCTTATGTGTGTAGGTATATATAAAAAATTTTCCTCAGGGCTACACCTCATTACTGTCTCGTGCGGAACCTGAGACCACACACACACACACCGAAGACTCGTCATCTTCGTCATCCTCGTCTCCGTCATCCTCGTCATCATCATCCTCGTCTCCATCATCATCGTCATCATCATCCTCGTCTCCATCATCGTCATCATCATCCACGTCCTTCTGTCCATCTTAGTGGTGGGGGATGGAGTAGACATGGGAGGTATGACTGTTGCAGAAGTAAGAGTGGATGGAGGGATGGAAGTGGAGGGTAAGGAAACAGAGTAGAGATAGAGGGGTAGGAGAGGACCTGGGGAATAGAGGATGAAGAATAGGTGTGTGTGTGTGTGTGTGTGTGTGTGAATAGCAAAATCAATATCCAATGACCGGAATTTTGGGATAGACACACAATGCCTCACCTAACCTAACCTAACCTAACCTAATAAAGTACCCAATAAACTGTGACCTGATGGCGCCAGTGCGGTCTGTATGAGGTGCCACTGTGACCTGTATAGTGCCACTGTGGCCTATAGAGAGTGCCACGCCAAATGTGATCAGGTCGAGGGCTCATGTCTGGTACATTAAAGAGAGAGTGAAGGTAATTAGTGGGTGAAAGATGACAAGGTTTCCAGTAGACGAGGTTTCCGGCTGGTTTCCCTTTAATGAACTACTACATAACAAGTAACAAGTTTGACCTAATAACACCGTCAAAGTCCCTCATTGGCTCGCGAAACCCTCAGAGGAATATGACGTCACTGGTTCTGACCCCCCCCCCCACCTAATGATCAACATACACACCTGAGATCACCTACTAATAAACCACATACACCTGGTCTCATTAACCTGCTTTTAGAGTTAATAAAGGTTTGTGTATATATATCTAAGTTTTAGTGGAATCGTAAAACAAAACAAAAAAACAATCAGACGTTTATTTACAATACATTATCTCAAGGTATCGTTTTTGAACCTCTCGGGTCGCCCTAAATACCTGTCCTGGCCATAAAGGAAAGGTAATTGACCTGTATTCTCCCTCCTCCTCCTCACCAGCCTATCGTCTCACATTACCACACCACTCACCGATACCTCCAGTTGTTATATGATTAGACTCTTTTACAGCCCCCTTACTTATGCTCCTTAACCTAACCTAACCTGACCTGACCTGACCTAACCTAACCTGACCTAACCTGACCTGACCTAACCTAACCTTGTTTAATATTGGAAGGGGTGGCGAGGGGATAGAGAGAGTGGAGGAGGGCAGTGGAGGGGTGGTGGAGGGAGGGGAGGGGTGGCGAGAAAATGATCATAGGAACAATAAAAATTTCCCTCCTTGCCATTAAGTGTGTGTGTGTGTGTGTGTGTGTGTGTGTGTGTGTGTGT
The DNA here is from genome assembly GCA_958450375.1 of Homarus gammarus. Lineage (NCBI taxonomy): Eukaryota > Metazoa > Arthropoda > Malacostraca > Decapoda > Nephropidae > Homarus > Homarus gammarus. Next base: position 842,058 of record CAUDMG010001635.1, on the reverse strand, counting down.
TTTATATTAAATTTGTGTCAGTATTCATATCATAGTTAGGTTAGGTTAGGTTAGGTTAAACTACGATGGACATTCTTCATATTTGACAAAACCAGAATTATCGACGCTGACTCAAACAGTATTTCCCTGTATTAAAGTTGTAGGTGGTATTGTAGGTGGTATAGCTGGTATTGTAGGTGGTTTTGTAGCTGGTATTGTATGTAGGTGGTGTAGTTGGTATTGTAGCTGGTATTGTAGGTGGTATCGTAGGTGGTGTTGTAGTTGGTATCGTAGGTGGTGTTGTAGTTGGTATCGTAGGTGGTGTTGTAGCTGGTATTGTAGGTGGTATTGTAGTTTGTAATGTAGGTGGTGTAGTTGGTATCGTAGGTGGTATTGTAGGTGGTATTGTAGTTGGTATCATAGGTGGTATTGTAGGTGGTATCGTAGGTGGTATTGTAGGTGTAGTTGGTATCGTAGGTGGTGTAGTTGGTAATGTAGCTGGTATTGCAGGTGGTGTGGTAGCTGGTATTGTAGTTGGTATTGTAGGTGGTGTAGTTGGTATTGTAGCTGGTATCGTAGGTGGTGTAGTTGGTATCGTAGGTGGTGTTGTAACTGATATTGTAGTTGGTATTGTAGGTGGTGTAGTGGTATTGTAGCTGGTATTGTAGTTGGTATTGTAGGTGGTGTAGTTGGTATTGTAGCTGGTATCGTAGGTGGTGTTGTAGCTGGTATTGTAGTTGGTATTGTAGGTGGTGAAGTTGGTATTGTAGCTGGTATCGTAGGTGGTGTTGTAGCTGGTATTGTAGTTGGTATTGTAGGTGGTGTAGTTGGTATCGTAGGTGGTGTTGTAGTTGGTACTGTAGCCGGTATCGTAGGTGGTGTTGTAGCTGATATTGTAGGTGGTGTAGTTGGTATTGTAACTGGTACTACAGGTGGTGTGGTAGCTGGTATTGTAGTTAGTATCGTAGGTGGTGTTGTAGCTGGTATTGTAGGTGGTGTAGTTGGTATCGTAGGTGGTGTTGTAACTGGTGTTGTAGGAGGGATAGGGGCCATTTATCCCCCTGTCTCTACTTTAAACACAATAAATATATTACTTGTCTGTATTTTTATATTGTGAATTAAATCTGAGGGTTGGGTAATTAAACTGTCAAAATAGTGACGAATTTATACCAGGAACCGAGGATTTACGGGAATACAATATGTCTCTGTGTCTGTCTGTCTGTCTGTATGGCCGTTTGTCTGTTTGTATGGCTGTCTGTCTGTTTGTATGGCTGTCTGTCTGTTTGTATGGCCGTCTGTCTGTTTGTATGGCCGTCTGTTTTCATTTATCTCTATTTACGGGAATAAAATCTCTCTCTCTCTCTCTCTCTCTCTCTCTCTCTCTCTCTCTCTCTCCACCCCATAAAAGGAGTGGGAGTGATGAGGGTGAAGTGAGTGGGAGAGGAGAGGGAAGAATGAGAGGTGGGGAATAGGTGAGAGGGAAGAGACTAATATGTAGGGAGGGGAGGAGATGGTGTATGTGTGTGAGTATGTATAAGCAATGTTGTGTATATATGTATATTTGTGTATACGTGAGTGAGCTTTACGATACATTATCATTAATTAATATATTATCATCAACAGAGTAAAAAAAAAAGCTTTATGCCAGAATATTCATGACAGGAAGTTTGTGACATTAAATTGTGAATGATACAGCAGCAGACACAGCCCTCACCACACACACACAGCCCTCACCACGCACACAGCCCTCACCACACATACAGCCCTCACCACGCACACAGCCCTCACCACACACACAGCCCTCACCACGCATACAGCCCTCACCACGCACACAGCCCTCACCACACACACAGCCCTCACCACACACACAGCCCTCACCACACACGGTCCTCCCCACACACAGTCCTCCCCACACACAGTCCTCCCCATACACAGCCCTCACCATACACAGCCCTCACCACACACAGTCCTCCCCACACACAGCCCTCACCACACACACAGCCCTCACCACACACACAGCCCTCACCACACACACAGCCCTCACCACACACACAGCCCTCACCACACACACAGCCCTCACCACACACAGTCCTCACCACACACAGTCCTCCCCACACACAGTCCCCACACACAACCCTCACCACACAGCCCTCACCACACATAGCCCTCACCACACACAGCCCTCACCACACACACAGCCCTCACCACACACACAGCCCTCACCACACACACACAGCCCTCACCACACACACAACCATGGTGGAACCGCCCCTCCTTCCATTGGACGGTGAGAACCTCCGTCACAGGACTTCAAACACATCCAACGAAGCCCGTGTGGACGTCTGTGGTCGAGGATTCTGGACGCGGGGACAGCGAGCCTTTTTTAACATAAGGATTTTTGATCCCATGGCCGCATGTCACCGTAACCTAGCTCTCGATGCTGCACACAGGAGGAACGAGAACGACAAGATAAAGGCATATGGGGAGAGAATTCAGAACGTTGATCAAGGCAGCTTCACTCCTCTGGTGGGATGGGACCAAGTGCAAGATGTTTCTACGCCAGACTCGCGGAGTTGATATCCGAACAGAAGCAGCAGCCCAGAAGTTACGTTACAGCCTGGATGAGATGTCGACTGTCTTTCTCTCTGCTTAGGTCTGCATTGCTCTGCCTCAGGGGAACGAGAGCATCGGTCCCAAGGTCCCAAAGCCAACAACAGTCGCAGATATTGACTTTGAGGCAACAGTCACTGAATGCCACATAGATCTGCGGCTCAACTAACTCACCACAGCCAGGGTAGCTACTTTTGTATTGGGGTATTTAATATTAAGGTTATAAAATGGTGGCAACGGTGTGGCTGTTGGGGGAGGCTGGAGGCCACTAAAAAAGTAGTAGTAGTAGTAGTAGTAGTAGTAGTAGTAGTAGTAGAAGTTGCAATTAACATCTTAAGTAACAACGACACAAGCAACATATTGTTGGTGGTAATAACAATAATACAATCAAAGAACCAATAGAAGCAACAGCAGCAACAGTAGCAGTAGTGGTTGCCGAAGTAACAGGAGCAGTAGGGGAGGCGTAGATACAATATAGTAAAACAAAATGTCGACGGGTAATAACAGCGAACTGACTATCCGCTTATTAGTAAATTAGAGAGACGGTCCACCCCCTCTTTCCCCTTCCCTCTTTCCCTTCCCCTTCCCTCCTTCCGGTATCCCTGATGATGGTATTCACACAGTCGAGGGGGAATCACTTTTCTATACTTGTTTACTGCGACCAGAGGCTACCAGACCACTGTTAACTCCTTTGTTATTCTTTTCATTTTTGTATATCTTTTTATATTTTGTTTTCTTTCCTTTTTTTTACATTTTTTAATAATTTCTCTCGATATTTACTCTCTCCTCACTTCGCATTTATATCGCCTATTAATTCTTATTTATTGCCCAATTTATATTGACTATCCACTTCATCGCTGCAGGTGAAATATTGACGAGTGAGTTTACTGTGTCAGCCAACGACGTGGGCCACACACACACACACACACACACACACACACACACACACACACACACACACACACACACTTATTTCGTGAGTATTCGGTATATTTCTTAACCATTAACAGATCAGTGGGACCATACAATTTTACAATACACAGTACCTACCCCCCCCCCCACCACCACCCCATAGCGCTATCCCCCCTTGTCACACCCCCATAACCCCCCCCCCAACAACAACTTGCCTCATAGTATATAATAAGATCAAGTGCACAAACCTATTGAATAAAAAAAATAAATAAAATAAATAAAATAAAAATAAATAAATGAATAAATAAATAAATTATAGACTATTGCCATTCTGTCTAACTTAAAATAGATATAGATACCTCTTGTGGATTATATATAGAATTATTATAGATGGGTAATAATTCGTTCTAAATTTACAAAATGATCTCGACAAATAATTATTATTCAACCTTAGATCAAAAATTATCCATCTATTATTTTTTTATTCTGTTGATGTAAAAGTAAACAGATTTTTCCATTTTTGAAGTACAAGTTTGATGAGGATGGTAAGCATGAGTGTGTGAGTGGGGAGGGGAAGGGAGAGGGGAGTGGGGGAGTGGGATGGAGAGGGAGGGAAGAGGGAGGAAGAGGGAGAAAAAAGGGTGGAGAGAGGGGGGGGAGAGGCAGGCAGGCGGTGTTTTCAGGTGAGTCACAGAGTACCTGCACTATCGTTACTAATCACCTAAAACATCTGATAACTCACACTAATTTCAGTTCTGCAGTTATTCCTTTACAAACACCAATCCCTTATTTTTTATTAAGGCTCGTATCTGCCCGGCTAAAAACACCATGACAGGTTATAAAGATCTGTAGTAATGCGTCATATGCTCAAAGAAACAAAATCGGGAGGCAAAAATTGAAACGAAGCTCAGGAATTTTTTTTTTCCATTGCTACAAAAAATATAATCTAGGAACGATCTAAAAATGATTACTATCTAACATATAAATTAATCATGATGTAGAATGATAGAATGATGTGAGGAGAAGGTCTTACTATACTGTGAGGTGATGATGACTTGTGTGAATGGATTTGATTCATCCCAGGTCTGATATGGGTCCCTGTTGTGCGAGTAGAATGGGAGAGTCACACGAGAATTCCTCTTTACAACAGCAGTGTGTGTGTGTCTGTGTGGGTGTTTGTGTGTATGTGTGTGTGTGTGTGTGTCTGTGTGTGTGTTTGTGTGTGTGTATGTGTATGTGTTTGTGTGTTTGTGTGTGTGTGTGTGTTTGTGATGGAGGATGAAGCTTTTCTCTCTCTGCTCCCTTAATTTCCTGAAGCTCTCCCCTGCCCATTGAGAGGCTCTTGATTTTATTATTTCAACCATTTATCTTTACTTTTTTTTCTCTTGGAGTTGCCCATTACACTGTGGTCTTACTCAGGACACCCCCCCCCCCCCTGTGGTCTTACTCGGGACACCCCCCCCCTGTGGTCTTACTCGGGACACCCCCCCCCCCTGTGGTCTTACTCGGGACACCCCCCCCCCCCTGTGGTCTTACTCAGGACACCCCCCCTGTGGTCTTACTCAGGACACCCCCCCTGTGGTCTTACTCAGGACCCCCCCCTGTGGTCTTACTCGGGATCCCCCTTCCCCATGTGGTCTTGGCCAGGACCCCCATGCTGATGCTTTCGTCGTACAAACTGTTCTGGCCGCTGTCACTTACAGGACCACACAGCCACTCACAAGCTCCCACAACCACTCACAAGACCCCCCACAACCACTCACAAGACCCCCCCACAACCACTCACAAGACCCCCACAACCACTCACAAGACCCCCCAAACCACTCACAAGACCCCACAACCACTCACGAGACCCCACAACCACTCACAAGGCCCCACAACCACTCACAAGACCCCCACAACCACTCACAAGACCCCAAAAGACCACCTACAAAACCACCCACAAGATGACATTAAAAAAAAAAACCCATAAGTTGTAGAGAGCAGCAAGAGTGTTTGTTGAGTGTCCCAGCATCACCACCGGCAGCTGAGTCCCTTCTCTGTGTGTGTGTGCTCCACCGCCTCCTCAAGTGAGTGTGATTTATATCCCATCAGAGAGTAAGAAGTGGCGAAGATGGATCACTTAATAGGATTATTTGATACGAGTTTTTCTCTCTCTTAAGTTGTAATCTCGGTGTATCAACTTAACCCGTCCTTCCCGACCAAAGAGGAGGGGGGAGGGGAGGGGAGGGGGGGAGAGGGGAGGGGGTTGAGTTACCTAGGTGAAGAGATGAGTGAGGAATATCCTGGTATCTCTCACCTCTATCTAAGCAGCTTCTAATGGCTGTCATCTCTACTTCGTGTTTAGGATCTAGAGAAATATTGTTTGTTTTAAGAAATAGAGAGAGAGAATAGAGACGGAGAGACACTTCGATGAGGACTTATTTTTTTAAGCTATAATGATGGTTAGGTTTGGTTTGGTTAGGTTAGGTTAGGTTTGGTTAGGTTAGGTTAGGTTAGGTTTGGTTACGTTTGGTTTGGTTTGGTTTGGTTAGGTTAGGTTTGGTTTGGTTTGGTTAGGTTAGGTTAGGTAAGGTTGATTAAGCCACTGGGGGTCATCTTTGTACAGTACACGTGTTTGGGTGTGCGTAATGGCCATGTGATCATCTCATGCAACATTGAACAAACAGATCATTGAACACGTTGATTAGATAGACTACGTTCATCGTTCATGTTGTTGAGTTCACGCTCTGCAAGACTGCATTAAACAAAACACACACACACACACACACACACACACACACACACACACACTCACACACACACACACAGACTTTTGAAAGTGATATCCAACTTGGGAATATACAGGGTGAGATAAAAAGAATTCGCACCCGTGTGTCTGTTACTTCTTGCCCACCCTGTATATAATCCGCCTCATGTGACATATTGTTTATTGTTAAGTCAAATATAATTACAGACTGTCAGGTGTGTGTGTGTGTGTGTGTGTGTGTGTGTTGATGATGAAAGGTGACACGTGCCATCGGTGTTGACCAGGTACGTATTTTGCCATAATTAACCTGGCGGGAAGTAGATTAAAGGGTGCATGGAAACCCAGTCACCGGAAAAAGTGTTAAAACTGGATGAGTAAGTTGGATTAAGGTCGGCGGAAACTGTTGGCAGACGGTTGGATTACCTGTCTGTCTGTCTGTCATTTTTCGTTGGGGGAAGAAAACGAATCTGAATTTATACCGCGGGGGAATGGCTAGTTAATTGTGCACCCCATCCTCATCCCGCAAGCTGTAGCACAAAAGGATTACAGAACAGTTCACAGAGGGTAGTTATCAGACCTTACTAGTGAGGTTAGGTTAGGTGACGAATGGCATCAGGTTGGGTTAACATAAGAAAATAAGGAGTCTGCAATATGCCGGTTGGCCTGTGCATGGCTGCTGCTGTCGAGAGTTACTACCACTCTCTATCATCCATGAATCTATCCAGCCTTCTTTTGAAACTTTCCAGAGTTCCCGCACTTACTACAAAGTTGCTAAGCTTGTTCCACTCGTCCACCACCCTATTTGTGAACCAGTTCCTTCCTATCTCCCTCCTAAACCTAAACTTATCCAACTTAAATCCGTTGCTACGAGTCCAATCCTGCTCGGATATTATAAGAACTTTATCTATATCCCCTTTATTGATTCCTTTCACCCACTTAAATACTTCTATCATATCTCCCCGCACTCTTCGTCTTTCTAGGGAATGCAAGTTAAGTTTCTTTAATCTATCCTGATATGGAAGGTTTCTAAGTCCCGGAATCATTTTCGTCATTCTTCGCTGCACCGACTCTAGTGAATTGATATCCATTCTATAATAAGGGCACCAGAACTGAACCGCATAATCGAGGTGCGGCCTGACTAGCGCAAGATATAGTTGCAATAAGACCTCTGCACTCTTGTTACTTACACTTCTAGATATAAAACCCAATACTCTGTTTGCCTTATTTCGAACATTAACGCACTGTTTTCTAGGCCGTAGGTCCGGGCTTACAAGTACCACCTAGGTCTCTTTCACAAGTCGACTTCTCTAGGTTGATGTTGTTAAGGCTGTATACATTATCAGTATTTGTTCTTCCAATATTAAGTACGCTGCACTTGCTGGTGTTGAATTTCATTTGCCATTTTTCAGACCACCCCTGCAGTTTATTTAGATCCTCCTGTAATGCATTTGCATCCTGCCCTGAATTAATCTGCCGCCCTATTTTGGTGTCATCCGCAAACTTGCTTATGTCACTGCTGATCCCAGTATCTAGATCGTTTATGTAGATTATGAACAAGAGTGGGCCGAGTACTGACCCCTGGGGAACCCCACTGGTTACACGACCCCACTCAGATTTAAGAACATAAGAACATAAGAAAGTGGGATACTGCAGGAGGCTGACTGGCCCATACAGGGCAGATCCCTTTCACACCCATCCCAGCACTTCCATGTGCCTATCCAACTTCGTCTTGAAGCTCCCTAGCGTCCCCGATCCTACTATAGCACTCGGTAGCCTATTCCACATATCCACAACTCTATTACCAAACCAGTGCTTGCCTATAGCCTTTCTGAATCGGAATTTATCTAATTTAAAGCCATTTGTTCTAGTTATTTCGTTATTACTGAGCTTCAGAACATCTTCCATTTTACCCTTGTTAATCCCACTCACCCACTTGTACACCTCTATCATATCTCCCCTAACTCTACGCCTCTCTAATGAATGCAAGCCTAAGCTTTTCAGTCTTTCTTCATATGTAAGGCTTCTAATATTATGGATCATTTTTGTCATTCTTCTTTGTACTCTCTCCAAAGAATCTATGTCCATTCTATAATAAGGACACCAGAACTGAACCGCATAATCCATGTGTGGCCTCACTAATGCTAGGTAAAGTTTCAAGATAACGTCAGCAGTTCTGTTACTCACAGACCTAGATATGAACCCTAGAATCCTGTTTGCCTTGTTGCGAACGCTAATACATTGTTTTCTAGGTTTCAAGTCGTTGCTAACAAATACACCTAGATCTTTTTCACAAACTGAGTTTTCTATTTCCGTGTTACCTAGTTTATACTTAACGTTTGTATTCGTCTTCCCTATCTGTAGTACCTTGCATTTATCAGTATTAAAATTCATTTGCCAGTCGACTGACCACTCATGTAAGGTATCTAGATCTCTTTGAAGGTGTTCAAAGTCACTGTCTGAATTTATCACTCTCCCCATTTTGGTATCATCTGCAAATTTACTAATCCTACTAGTTATGTCTAAATCAAGATCATTAATGAATATAACAAACAGCAGAGGGCCCAATACAGATCCCTGGGGAACTCCGCTTTTGACCGCACCCCAGTCTGACTTTAATCCATTTATGCTGACTCTTTGTTTCCTACCAGTTAACCATGACCTAATCCATTTTAATAATGATCCACCTATTCCATGTGCTTCTACCTTCCTTATCAATCTCTCATGAGGGACTCTATCGAATGCTTTACTGAAATCTAAATACATTATATCATATGACTTATCATTATCTACCGCTTCATATACTTCTGAGAAAAAGCTAAGCAAATTTGTGAGACAAGAACGTCCCTGGGTGAACCCGTGCTGAGAAGAATGAATTAAGTTGAATGTTTCAAGGTGGCTTCTGATTTTTGTAGCAATAATTGACTCTAGCAACTTGCCTATGATTGACGTGAGACTAATGGGACGGTAATTTGATGCAATTGATTTATCACCCTTTTTGAAAATCGGAACTACATTTGCAAGTTTCCAAGCTTCTGGCACTAAGCCCGATTCTAATGACTTATTAATTAAAACTGCTAATGGATTACTCAACTCATCTCTACATTCTGTTAACACCATCTACGCTGACCCTCTGCGTTCTATCGGTGAGCCATGATTTTATCCAATTTAAAACTTTCCCCTCGATACCATGAGCCTTAATTTTTCTCAGAAGCCTCTGATGCGGTACTCTGTCAAATGCTTTGCTAAAGTCTAAGTAAATAACATCGTAATTTTCGTCATTATCTACTACCTCGAAGACTTTCCTGTGTTTCCTAGGTTAGGTTAGGTTAGGTTAGGTTAGTTTTGTCACATCATTACTGTTTGTCCGTGATTTGATTTGTGGTGTGACTCATACAGTACTGAGTCAATAATGGACTATTGGATACGCTTCATAGTCACATAATGTTAGCATAGTTCACCCTGACCGCCTCAACCCCCAGACGAGGGCAGCAGCATCAGCCTCCCACTCAATATATGGATCAACACTTGTTATGATGTTTACTTGAGGTAACTTCTCTCGACAAACTTCCTATCCAAAAGCTGTCTAGTGGTGGGTGGTAACATGTGGTGGGTGGTGGTAACATGTGGTGGGTGGTGTTAACATGTGGTGGGTGGTGTTAACATGTGGTGGGTGGTAACATGTGGTGGGTGGTGTTAACATGTGGTGGGTGGTGCTAACATGTTATAGCTAGAGACTTGAGACGCCTTTGTTATCAGTTCAATCACTCTTATGACAGCGGGTCTACCTACCATCTTTACCTCTGATTGTGTTAATGTCATTCCATGCTCTGCTCGAGGGAGTTTACTGATTCAGGCGATGTTAACATATTCTGCTGTTGCATTTTGTTAAGAGTTCATTTGCACATTCGCTCACTGTAGCAGCAAGAGAAGGTTGACGCATTTCTAATCTACATACCCGGTGTAAGCTTCCACGTTCCATCACATGTGAATCAGTTTTGGCTAATGGACACACGCACACACAACATGCGACACTGACCTTTGACCTTGACCTGGTGTTAGTCTCTCTCTCTCTCTCTCTCTCTCTCTCTCTCTCTCTCTCTCTCTCTCTCTCAAGACGTCATCAATTGCCTTAAAAAACTTAAGCCCCGTCGCCATCATTGTCCTGGGCTTAATCTCACTAAGTGCCGCACTAAGGAGTGAGACCCGAGTGGGGATTAGTGCCAACCACACAACAGGACCAAACACAGTGCCAACACCCTGCACCTTACACAGTGGAAGTTTGAGCACACACACACACACACACACACACACACACACACACACACATATACATACACACTAACTATAAATTGGAATTCTAACTCTCTCTCTCTCTCTCTCTCTCTCTCTCTCTCTCTCTCTCTCTCTCTCTCTCTCTCTCTCTCTCTCCTCGTCCTTGAGTGAGAGTGAGAAACAGACACACTAAAGCTCTCTCACTTTATGATGAGAGATGATGAGAGTTAATGTGTAGCTGCCTCACCTCACCTCACTTCACCTCACCTCACCTCGCCTCGCCTCACCTCACTTCACCTCACCTCCACAACACTCACGCTTTTTGACTCACAACAAATCCTTCTTTAATCTCTGGTTTTATTCTCTTCATCTATGTTACATTGTTTTAATACTAATGTGTGTGTGTGTGTGTGTGTGTGTGTGTGTGTGTGTGTGTGTGTGTGTGTGTGTGTGTGTGTGTGTGTGTGTGTGTATGAGACATTGAGGCAATATATGAGTACATACAAATTATTGCACAGACATTCATACATAGACAGAGTAAAGATCTAAAATTCATAAACACACACACACACACACACACACACACACACACACACACACACACACACACACACACACACACGTATAACTATCTTGCCTATAAAACAAAGTCTTTGATTACAGAGGTTGAAAAGAAAACATTTCAACTGTACTTTTATTTCCTCTATGTACCTATATTTTTCCGTCCGCCGAGCATGCACGAGAGAGAGAGAGAGAGAGAGAGAGAGAGAGAGAGAGAGAGAGAGAGAGAGAGAGAGAGAGAGAGAGAGAGAGAGACCCTATCCTCCTTATGGTATCTGGAATGCATAACGATCTAGCTTCTGGAATCAGCAGTGACATAGGCAAGTTTGCGGATGACAACATAATAGGGCGACAGATTCATTCACAGGCAGGATGCAAATGCACTACATGAGGACTCAGGAGTGGTCAGAAAAATGGCAAATGATATTCAACACCAGCAAGTGCAGCGTATTTAATATTGGAAGAACAAATACTGTCAATGTATACAGCCTTAACAACATCAACCTAGAGAAGTCGATTTGTGAAAGAGACCTAGGGGTACTTGTAAGCCCGGACCTACAGCCTAGAAAACAGTGCGTTAATGTTCGAAATAAGGCAAACAGAGTATTGGGTTTTATATCTGGAAGTGTAAGTAACAAGAGTGCAGAGGTCTTATTGCAACTATATCTTGCGCTAGTCAGGCCGCACCTCGATTATGCGGTTCAGTTCTGGTGCCCCTATTATAGAATGGATATCAATTCACTAGAGTCGGTGCAGCGAAGAATGACGAAAATGATTCCGGGACTTAGAAACCTTCCATATCAGGATAGGTTAAAGAAACTTAACTTGCATTCCCTAGTAAGACGAAGAGTGCGGGGAGATATGATAGAAGTATTTAAGTGGGTGAAAGGAATCAATAAAGGGGATATAGATAAAGTTCTTATAATATCTGAGAAGGATAGGACTCGGAGCAACGGATTCAAGTTGGATAAGTTTAGGTTTAGGAGGGAGATAGGAAGAAACTGGTTCACAAATAGGGTGGTGGACGAGTGGAACAAGCTTAGCAACTTTGTAGTAAGTGCTGGAACGCTGGAAAGTTTTAAAAGGAGGCTAGATAGATTCATGGATGATAGAGAGTGGTAGTAACTCTCGACAGGAGCTGCCATGCACAGGCCAACCGACGTATTGCAGACTCCTTATTTTCTTATGTTCTTATATATAACGGACCAATTTAGTGTTGTGGTAGTCTAAGCATCCACTATGGGAGGGAGAGGGGAAAGGGGGAGGGAGAGGAGGGAAAGAGAAGGGGAGAGGGAGGGGGAAATGGAGGGGGGGGGGGGCGGTACTCCACAATCCACAGGTAGAAATATCATCAATCATCGTTCGTTACCGGCAAATATTTTGTTCTACACTGGGCAATAGTTAGTGACGAACAACGAAAGAAAGAATTTATATATTTATTTATTATTTACACTTGGGTCTTGGTGGACAACGACACGGCACAAGTTACGGTCATTATATTGATGGTTGTATGGACCAGAGAGCTATACAAGGGGGGGGGGGGTTATCTGGTTTGAGTTAGAGGGTCACATTGGTTAACACCCTTCTCACCTAATATTTGCCATAATAATAATAATAATAATAATAATAATAATAATAATAATAATAATAATAATAACAATAATAATAAATCAATTAATAAATAAATAAATATATCGCTGATTATTTACAAAACTATCTATTAAAGTTACATAAACAGCAGATATAATTTACGTAATCACACACACATGGGTAACTCTCTCGTTCAGGTGACATAATTCCCATTTAGTTGTCACATGCAGCACCAGGTCCTCAGCTACAGCCAACTGTTAAAAAAATATGTAAAAGAAAAAGTAATTGAAAAGTTTGATAATTTGAGTTTAGGATTTATTTTTTAACTTGACTGAACAAAATATTCAAATAAAATCATAATAGAGAGAAGATATCTCAGGTATCTGTATTCTTGTGTTGTTCTAATGAGGTAAAGTGAGAGTGTCTGGTGAGACTATCAGGTGAGGCTCAGGTGAGTGTCAGGTAAGATTCAAGTGAGAGTATCAGGTAAGACTATCAGGTGAGGCTATCAGGTGAGGCTATCAGGTGAGACTATCAGATGAGCCTGTCAGGTGAGACTATCAGGTGAGACTAACAGGTGAGACTCAAACACAAGGCAGTAATTATCCTTGAGTCTCATTAGTAACACACAGTCGGGTAATTTGTGTTAGTGAAGCTTATAAACTTGTTTGTACCTGAGGGTCAAATTCTGGTGTTTAAGAACATAAGAACATAAGAATGGAGGAAACTGCAGCGGGCCTATTGGCCCATACTGGGCAGTCCCATTTACACCCAACCCCTATTGCTCATATAAGCATCCAACCTATATTTGAAGCTATCCAGCGTATTCGAGTTAATGATGATATTTGGTAACGTGTTCCATTCATCCACTATTCTGTTTCCAAACCAGTGTTTACCTATTTCACGCCTAAATCTAAATTTGTCTAATTTAAAACCATTGTTACGAGTTCGCTCCTGGTTGGATAGTTTGAGTACCTTTGTAATATCCCCTTTGTTTAGCCCTGACTTCCACTTATACACCTCTATCAGGTCGCCCCTCGCTCTACGTCTCTCGAGGGAGTGCAAATTAGGATGCTTTAACCTGTCTCTGTACTCAAGGTTCCTAATGCCCGGGATTAGTCTTGTCATTCTCCTCTGAATTCTTTCCAAGAATTCTATATCCATTCTGTAATACGGTGACCAGAACTGAACTGCGTAATCCAGGTGTGGTCTCACAAGAGCAAGATACAGTTTTAGGATGACCCTGAAATCTAACTGGAATCTAATTTCTTTGTGATCGCTGTTTGCAAGTTCGTTCCCTACCTCGACATTGCTAATGAGGTTTTCTCTGTTCGACAGAACTAAATCGAGTATATTATTACCCCGTGTGGTTTCGGTTATATGTTGACTTAGGAAACAGTCCTGGATCGTCTCGAGAAAATCCTCTGATTCTGAGTTACCCGTAAGGTCAGTCCAATCTATTTGGCCAAGGTTAAAGTCGCCTACTATACAGACTTTGTTGTGTATGGAAGCCCTGCGCATTTCATCCCAGATAAGTCGCTCATTGACTCTATCAAGATTGGGGGGTCTATATATTAATCCTGTGATTAATTTTTCCCGACCGTCGCTTAATTATATCCAAACTGTTTCTGTATTCCTCTCAGTTTTTATTTCCTTATTTATTTCACACTTCAGATTATCCCTAACATAGATTGCTACTCCGCCTCCTTTCCTGGTCTGCCTATCGGTATGGAACAATTTGTAACCCGCAATTTGGTATTCGATCGGCAACTCACGTGAGTCTAGGTTGATCCATGTTTCAGTGAATGCTATTAAATCGATTTTTTCGGTACATACCAAGGCCCTAATATCATCCATTTTGTTTCTCATATTTCTACTGTTCGCGTAGTAGACATTTAAGTTGGACGTGTTCTGAGTCCTCCCTTTACCGCGTTTAGTTTTAAACTCCCTGTTTAATTTAGTTTTGTCATCATTCCTTACACTATTTCCCTGTAATCTTTTACTTTGTTTACCCGCTACCACTGCAGTTTCCCCCACCCCCGTGCCCATATGTTCCCCTAGCAGTTTAAAGACTTCGATATCCTTTGAACTGCCCCCTCTAGAGACCCATCCTCTTCCTCCTCTTCTTCTCCTGCTCCTTCGCCTCCTACCACTCCATCTTCTCCAACCCTACCCTCCTCCTCCAACCACACTCCTCCTCCTCCAACCACACCCCTCCTCCTCCAACCACACCCTACCTCTCCTCCTCACCGTACCCACATCCTCCAGTGTTCCAAGGACGTAAGTTAAGAACCCAGAATTTCCTGAAGGCCAGGTCAAATAAACTTGGCAGAAACAATACTTCGGTGAAAATGTTGGGGCGGTGGTCGCAATATTCTCCGACTTTATTGCGACGGCGTGTGTTTTAAGTGTCGCGTTCGTCATTTGTAGCGCGAGGGAGTTACATCACTAGATATGTTGTTTTATAGTGAATTCTCTTTTTTGTATTACCAAGAAGACAAAGAAAAAGGTTTTATTGAGAACTTTTATACACCATGGATCTTTGGCTTAAGAGGTTGAGGAGCTTTGAACTAGATAACATACAGACATACATACAGACACAGACATACATACAGACATAGACATACATACAGACACAGATATACATACAGACACAGACATACATACAGACACAGACATACATACAGACACAGATATACATACAGACACAGACATACATACAGACACAGACATACATACAGACACAGACATACGTACAGACACAGAAACAGACAGACATAGTTATTGTGGATATGGGTGAAACATAGATGAAAAATGTAAAGGAAAAAGGAATGACGAAAGACGGCAATAGTAAAGGAAGATTAGAAACACAATAATGGTAGAGAGATGGAAGAGGTGGAAGAGAGATGGAACAGAAGACATGAGTATATATGACGTGTACAGAGGTAAAGGTAAGAGAAATGAACAAGAACATTAATAATATATCAAACATGTTAACTGTACCAATATGTTTAGGAAGTGAGAGATATTTTTGGAGATAATTAGAGATAAGAGAACAGCATTAAGTGAGTTATTTTTTTTTAGATAATTAGAGAGATAAAGAGATGAGAGAAAAACATTAAAGACTCAAAAAGGGAAAAAAATAACAAAAACAAGAAAGAAAAAAAATGAAGTCTCTTGAAGCTAAACAAAAATTCCCGTATTATTAAACATCTTGCCTCTCTGACGAAGGGTCTTCTTGACGGGATTGTTCTTTCAAGCGGTATTTTTAATTGCTCGAGCGTCTTCCCCTTCGTGTGGGACCAAGTAGGGTAATACTGTCCACTTACCTGATGCATTATGGGTCGTCTTACTCGTTGGCGCTAAAATTAAGAGTACGGCGCTCTCATTATGGACATGTCGTCCTCCCAATCATCAAGGGCAAGTCTTATATCGTGTAGAGAACGTGATTTATTAGTCCATTTGACTGGGGAGGAAAAGATTTTACTAACTAAAAATACTTGTGGAAAGCCTGTGAGTTATTAACACAGGGGAACTATAAATTTTCTAAGGTTTCCAATGTCATTTTCAAATATAACTTATGTACAGTAATGCATAACATAATACGAAATGGCTTTTAAATGCTGATATGCCCTTATCATATCGTCATGGGTTAAAGATTTTGGTTTTCAGAGAAAACAAATTTATAAACGCCGCAATCTCAATATGTTTTAAAGTGAGACGGTCGTACTTATGGCAAATATTTAAAAGAAATAATTTATAAGTTAAAGTTAAGTTAACCTAACCTAACCTAGCATAACTTATCACATGCCGCGGGCGAACTATTACTGAGACGGGGGAAGCTGCTGTGAAGTCCTCTATATTAGCCAAAATACTGTATCATATATGTCGAATATTTCCAGTATCCTGGTGGGCCCAACTACCATTAAATAATCACACTCCTTCTCCAAGTGAACTTCTTTTATTATGAACCTAATTCAGCCAAATAGAAGTTCACCAAAACGAAATACTGTAGTTGGTGATGGAAAATTAGAGCCTGCAGTATTTCAAATATCAGATCATGATCCACTGTATCAAAAGTCTTTTTGTATGTAATGTTACCATCCTTGTAACAATGTTCTCCCAGTGAAATTTACCTCTACCCATTTTAATATTGTTAGGCATAATTCTCCCCGGTTTATATTTTCCAGACATAAACTCACTTATAAAACTGCTAAAAAGTTTAATAAATTACCATTAATGTGCTTTCCTGATTAGTACCAGAGTTAGTAAGATGAGATGACTCCAGCAGCTTGCCTTTGGCAATGACAGGAAGCACAGCTTTTGTAAATGTCACAATATTACAGGAAAGACAGATTTGTAAATGTCATAATATGAGCCGTAAAACCAATAATGTAAAAAAATAGATTTGAAAAATTACCAATACGTGTTTCTTTGAACATCGATCGTATTGACTATAAATATTCAATAAAACTAACAAAATAGTCATGAAGAGGGTGACGAAATGCAGCTACTAGCGACCTCTTCAAATTTCAGGACTATTAGTTCGTCGTCCCGCCACCACACTCCTTCGCATTTAGGGCCGTAGTCAAGAACAGTCATGGGGTGTACGACGCCATTTACGATGACTTTCTTGCCCTGACCTTGTTTCAGGAATACCACCTTTTCGAAGCTCTGGATATTTTAAGTCCTACTAGCTAATAATTCTCACCAGGAAACTTGCTTCGAGAATACTCCAAAGCTTCGAAAAATGCAGAGTTCCATGTGTTAAAGGCGATATTGCTGAAAAAAGACCAGGGCAAGAAGGTCATCGTTAATGGCGTCGTACACCCCATGACTGTTTTCGACACGATGACCCTCTTCATTAAGTCTCTTGAGGCTAAACAGACATTCCACATTAAATTCATAAAGTGGAAAACACCATTGAAATAAACATGACTCATATTGTAAAAAAAAAAAATGCCTTTATTCTCTAAGTTCCAGTAATTTATTGCCTCATAAACACAAGCTACAAAAATTAAACTAAAAAATAAAAATGAATAAGAGTGTAAAATTATCATAACTACCCAGGTGAAGGAGGAGATGAAGGAGGAGATGAAGGAGGAGATGAAGGAGGAGATGAAGGAGGAGTTTAGAGGATTACCTATCATACCTGTTCTTGAATATATAATACAGTTTACCTGCCGCCACCTGGCCATTTGGCTTAATGATCAGGTGTGCAACTTAAAATTACTATCCTAAAGAGGCTGTTCTGGGGGAGACTTTGTATGTATGTATGTATGTAGATTATATAAACGTAAAACAAATTATTTCAAAGGTTAAAAAAGTTACACTACTTTTTTCTTTTATATTTGAGCTTAACCAACTTGTAATACTTTTAGAAACTTTTTGTGTCGAGAAAACTTAACTTTTACACAATAATGTCTAAAGTTTTCCCCTCCCGTTCCTACACATTACCACTGAACGTGATATAGATCTAACTGGCCAACACAGCTTAAAACTATACACACATTCGGACATTTTTCTCCAAGGTAAACGAATATTATTTATACGTCAGTTTTTCTCAAGGCATTTGGGAACAGTACGTCCAGGGAAAGGCTATAATTAGTATTTTATTGTTAATTCTTCTTGTTACACTCACAATACGAGGGTCTGGTATTTATTTACAATATTTTACCGTCATAACAGTAACTTTTTTCCCGTGTAACAAAGTATATATAAATAATTTCGTGAGTTTTATCTACAGCTAACTGTCTGGGTTGGGTTGTGTTGGGTCGGGTCGGGTCGGGTCGGGTTGGGTCGGGTTGGGTTGTTAAGTCTTCTGTAATATATAAGTAGACTTGTAATTCCTGTATGGCATCTTACAGTGGCCCCCCCCCCCCCCACACACACAGCATACCTTTGTTAACGTTAAAAGGCCATCAAATATTGTTGTGTCCATGGCCTCTGTGTAGTGGCCGGTCTTGTCAGTTATGGCCCAACCTGTCTGTCTGGTGGCCTGACCTCTTTAGAGTGACCGAACCTATATGTTATGCCCCAACCTGTGTGTGTGTGTGTGTGTGTGTGTGTGTGTGTGTGTGTGTGTGTGTGTGTGTGTGTGTGTCCAATACTCCTTTAGTAATTCTCCGTAATGTTTATCAGTTATTATTCTTATAACCTGTTGCTTCTTGTATTCTCTCGAGGAAAATGGTTAGGTTAGGTTAGGTTAGGTTAGGTTAGCTTAGGTTAGGTTAGGTTTCTATCAATAGTGTGTTGATTTTCAGTGCTATAAATTGATGGCAAATTCTTTTGTAAAAATGTATATTAATTAAGTTCTTTATCTACTTCAACTACTCCCCTCCTTCCCCCTACCACCTCACTTGTAATTTCCCTACCATCTCACCTGTTCCCCCTACCACCTCACTTGTAATTTCCCTACCATCTCACCTGTTCCCCCTACCACCGCACCTGTAATTTCCCTACCATCTCACCTCCTGCTCTTCATCTGCACATTTCTCTGTCTTCCTTGACATACTAAATTAACTTTTCTCTTCACCTTAACACAATTTCACCTAACCTAACCTAACCTAACCTAACCTAACCTAACCAACTTCCTGTTCCAACACTTTACTAGATTTTTTTTGTGTTTGTGGTTTCTAACAATAAAAGTGGGTCACATTTCGCATTCTCTTACCCTCCGCTGTTTTAAGTCTCTCTCTCTCTCTCTCTCTCTCTCTCTCTCTCTCTCTCTCTCTCTCTCTCTCTTCAGTTTCCTTTACTCTCCCTTTATCCTTCTGCCTCCCTTCTCTCCCTAGGTGCTTCCTCTTTCCCCCCTCTCCTCCTTCTCCACTTCCCAGCTTATTTCACCTTAAGATTAACCACCCTAACGCAAACCTAACCTAAGCCAAACGCTAACCTAACCTACACCACCCCCACCAACTTCCCTACTTCCCCCACCCATCTCCCCTACTTCCCCCACCCATCTCCCCTACTTCCCCCACCCATCCCCACTACTTTCCCCACCAACCTACCCCTACTTTCTCCCACTAACCCCCCTACTTTCTCCCACTAACCCCCTACTTCCCCCACCCATCCCCCCTAATTGGTACCCTGCAGGTGTAAGATCGACCACCTGCCTCACACCTGTTTCTTGTACCGTAGAGGTGAACATGAACCACCCTGTGACTTTATTAAACGTGTGTGTGTGTAGAGGAACTTAACCACAATCACTATAGACACTGAGCAGGAGCCAATCAGAGCGAGAGATGCCTAATAAAAGGTCTCACTCACCCGTAAAGTCAGTCTCTCTCTCTCTCTCTCTCTCTCTCTCTCTCTCTCTCTCTCTCTCTCTCTCTCTCTCTCTCTCCTCCTTTTTAGCCTCAGTCTCTTCTACTCCTCCTTCTCCTCCTCCTCTCTTCTTCCTCCTCCTTCATTGCCTCTTCTCCTCTCCCTCCTCCCACTCCACAAAGGCATACCAGTCTCCGTAACAGCATCAATGTCAACATAAATATGACCTCTAGACACCCTGGCATTAAAGTCTCAGGAACATGAATGGGTTAGGTTAGGTTGGTGTGAGGTGACAGGTGGTGTAAGGTGACAGGTGGTGTGAGGTGACAGGTGGTGTAAGGTGACAGGTGGTGTGAGGTGACAGGTGATGAGGTGACAGGTGGTGTGAGGTGACAGGTGGTGTGAGGTGACAGGTGGTGTGAGGTGACAGGTGGTGTAAGGTGACAGGTGGTGTAAGGTGACAGGTGGTGACTCCCTCATTATTCTCTCCCTTATTCCCTCTCACTCTTTCCTCTCACCCCCCCACTCCTCCACCCCTCACTCCACCCCCTCATTCCTCACCCCCCTCCAGATAACCACATCACTAATAAGACATTCCACTCACCCTTTTCACATACCGCGCACATTACACTGATTACCTCAACCACACCGTGTATACATCACCCTGGTTGACGATGAACCAAACAACCATTATGTGTTGACAGATGAAGGATATACTGTACAGTGTAAGCCAAAGGTGTTGTTTCAAAAGGAGGAGAGAAGAGGAGAGAAGAGGAGAAGAGAGAAGGAAGGGAGGAGAAGGGGGGAGAGGGAGGGAGTGGAAGGGAAATGAGGAAAGGGAAGAAAGAGAAAAGAATAGTGATGGGACTGTGATGAAGGGTCGTCCAGGCTAGTGCACATGACAGCTGTGTATGTGTGTGTGTGTATGTTGTAGGCAGGAACACACAGCAGACACACACACAACAGGAACACACAGGAGACACACACACACAGCAGACACACACACACACAGCAGACACACACACAACAGGGACACACAGCAGACACACACACAGCAGACACACACATACAGCATGAACGTCACTCGGGTACACAATGCGGCAAACAATTAATATTATCTCAATTGAAACAGAATATGTAATTTGATCCCACAACACCGCACACAACCAATATGTTTCAGCTCATAGTTAGTGAATCTCTTTAACTGTAAATACACGTAAACAAAATTCTATTCCCTTGTATGAATACTTAACAAAGTCTACATCTCTTACTACAACACCTAAGTGAGAGAGAAGAGAAAAACAAATGAACATCGAAGTAACATTAATCATCTATCGTAGGTAATACAACACCAGGTAGGCGCCAAGTTGGTGAATAACAAACACTTACCTTAATTAGTAACAGGTGAAGGTGGACGATGGTAGTCAAACTGCCTTACCTGTTGAGAGATAAAACAGAAATTAATACTTTTGTCAGTATAACACTTTAATGACACAATGACACCTTCATCACGGCCCTATTCATTGTACGTAATAAGGTCTTCCTCCCTTGCCCACTTCTGCGTTCCTTCCCCGCCCACTTCTGCGTTCCTTCCCCGCCCACTTCTGCGTTCCTTCACCGCCCACCTCTGCGTTCCTCCCCCGCCCACTGGTTTTTAATATTATGTACAGTATGATGGTGGGATAAGGTCGGTGGTTGTCCTAAAGTCGTATTATGGAAGGAGGAAGAACCACAGCACAGCACAGCACAGCATAGCACAGCACAGCAATGTTTACGGGAGTTAGAGAGAGCGAATGGCTTGAGAATAAATGTAACTCGTATCTCCATTCTCTCCTCTCTCCGTTTCTTTCTCATTTTCTCTCGTATATTAATATTTACCTCAAATTTTTATGTTTACTTCACAAATTATGAGTTTGTTTTGAGGGAAGTGAGAAGTAGGTCTTGTGAATAGGAGAGGAGCCTGGATGGGGTGGAGTGGGGTGGGGTGGGGTGGAGTGGAGTGGAGTGGGGTGGGGTGAGGTGAGGTGGGGTGGGGTGGGGTGGGGTGGGGTGGGGTGGGGTGGGGTGGCGTGGGGACTCAAGATGTACTTCAAAGAGGACATCCTTAAACCGTATGTCAAGAGGTGAGACGGGGGGTGGGGGGGGGGGTGGGGGGAGGGGGTGACAGGAAGTGAGGCAGGGGGGACGAGTGACAGGGGAAGAGACGGGGGGGGGACGGGTGACAGGAGCTGAGGGAGGGGAGGAACGAGTGTCAAATTCTGCATTTTTCAGTCAACCAGAATTTTTAATGTTTTCTTTGTTCGTGTCTTGTTGGTTGACGTGGCAGCAGGAAGGCCAGGCAGCAGAGGACGTGGAGGTTGTCTCTCATAACGAGGCAACACAAACCTGGGAGGCAACACACACCTGGGAGGCAACACACACCTGGGAGGCAACACACACCTGGGAGGCAACACACACCTGGGAGGCAACACACACCTGGGAGGCAACACACACCTGGGAGGCAACACACACCTGGGAGGCAACACACACCTGGGTATTTGTGTTTAAATTACTATACTGTACTGAGGCGTAATATAAATCTACTTGGTATTTCTGTCTTTTTAAATCAATATTCAATAATTCGCATCATTTTATTCCTTTAATTTATATGACTATTATTAGCTCTAGTTATCATATTTTTTATTATTCTTATTATTACTCCTACTGAAAATATCTTGTTGGTGTTGTTGTAGGGATGGATCTAGTGGTGGGTTAATGACGCAGAGAGAACATCACTATCCACAAATCCATCAGGCATCACACACCTAACCTGTCATGGCAACCACTCAGACACACACAGGTCCTGCCAAGATCTGAGGGTCACAGTACAGAGTGAAGGTGATGTGGTCTACAGTAATTAACCTGTCGTGATAGTAATTAACCTGCCGTGATATAGTTATTTAATGCTATTTTCCATAAGTTACATATCTAGCTGCTTCCACTGGGCCAGATGGTAAGGTCACTATACCGTTGGATTGCTAATGCACTGCCCTCCAGCCTCTTAGTGAGCGAGGAGTCACACACAAATTGACCCCAAATGGACTGTCTGCCTCAGTTCTGGGAGCAAGGATTAGTACTCTCTCTCTCTCTCTCTCTCTCTCTCTCTCTCTCTCTCTCTCTCTCTCTCTCTCTCTCTCTCTCTCTGCTCCTGTGTTATAGCTCGTGCTACGGCTCTGTTAACTTCATATAACCTCTGGCTCTGTTAACCTAACCTAACCTGACATGACCTGACCTAACACTTCTAGGGTATGGCTTACATGTTTTTAGTATACTGGGTCAAGTTACGAATCCACACATAAAGTCAAGAGGCTTTTATTAAGTGAAATCCTCCCATGAATGTTGTTTCCAGTGTCCAATTACGTCACATAGGTGTATTATTTTCCCAGTCCATAGTTTCCTTAGAAAAATCAAGTTTTTTATGACATACAAACATACATTATATCTTGGAAGTACCAGAGATACTGCACGACCATCCCCTAGTCCACACGCACCTCCCTCCCAAATTTAAGCTATCTTGAAAACTGTGGAAATGCACACACACACACACACACACACGGCAATCGTACCATAGAGGCAAAAAAATAAAGGTATATATAATGTTTTTCCCAACTACATTATAGAGACAAGCTTTGATAAATGACGTCAGGTGATCTCCATAATATATAGAGGAACAAAAGAAATAATCTCTTTGGCTGTACTGGAGGGCCTGGTGGGGGAGAGGGCCTGGTGAGAGGAGGGCCTGGTGGGGGGAGAAGGCCTGGTGGGGGGAGAGGGCCTGGGTGGGGGAGAGGGCCTGGTGGGGGAGAGGGCCTGGTGGGGGAGAGGGCCTGATGGTGAGGGGAAGGGGGGTTGGGTGAGGTATGGTAGAGGTGTG
Organism: Homarus gammarus; assembly: GCA_958450375.1. Lineage (NCBI taxonomy): Eukaryota > Metazoa > Arthropoda > Malacostraca > Decapoda > Nephropidae > Homarus > Homarus gammarus. The sequence continues at coordinate 818,206 of CAUDMG010001635.1, read as the reverse complement.
TACTGTATACCTGAATAATTTACAACCTGGTCGACGAGTATTACTGAAATGTTGTGGCGAGAAACCGTAGAGTTTTACTGTAGTGTCGAGGAGGAGGAGGAGGAGGGGGAGAGGAGGAGGAGGGGGAGGAGGAGGGGAGGGGGAGGAGGAGGGGAGGAGGAGGAGGAGGAGGAGGTAAGACAGCGAGAAGAGGAAGAGGAAAGAGAAAACGGAGGTGGAGGAAGTAGAAGAGGAAGAGGAGGAAGATGATAATAAGGAGGAAGAGGAGAAAACGAAAGAGGAGACACAAGAGAAAACAACTAATGTTCTCTTTACTGTCGTGACCTCAAGAGATGATTCCCGTGTACCTTTTATTATCATATCATTGTGGTAAAACTTTTTGGGTAATGAGAAAAGTTCAAAAAAAAAAAAAGATTGACTGATATTTAACTTTTATTTACATCATTAACTTGTATATATGATCTCTTATCTCTTTCTCATTTATCTCTCAGTTACTCACCGTCTCTCACTACTATAATCATTGTTTAATAAATAACTCACTCATTTATAATCACTGTCTATTCTGTCTCTTATCCCTCCATCTGTCTCTTTCGTTCTCTACCTGTCTAGTGCTCCTAGTTTTAATCTCTCTCTCTCTCTCTCTCTCTCTCTCTCTCTCTCTCTCTCTCTCTCTCTCTCTCTCTCCTAACTACCTCGCTCCTAACTACCTCGCTCTTATCAGAAATATGTACAAGATTATTTTCTCTTCGACGAAACTAAAAGAAATCACACCAACTGCAGCATGTGTGTGTGTGTGTGTGTGTGTGTGTGTGTGTGTGTGTGTGTGTGTGTGTGTGTGTGTTTACCTGTTATTATCACCACCTGTTCATTCACATCATCTTCCATAATCAGACCAGAGAGATTCATTCCCTGTAGCCTTATAATGTGGACAAGATGAAACAGACAGGGAGCCATATCCAGCAGGCACTAAGCTTCACAGGCACTAAGCTTCACAGGCACTAAGCTTCACAGGCACTAAGCTTCACAGGCACTAAGCTTCACAGGCACTAAGCTTCACAGGCACTAAGCTTCTCACACACACACACACACACACAGACGGTGAGTAAAGTGAACAGACTGAAAAGTTGTGAACAGCGAGTCGAGTTGACGGGAAGAGTGGAAGTTAACCTCAAGGGAGTCAGGTCGGGGCCAGCAAGCCTCTGAGAGCCTGTGTGTATCATTCTGAGAGTCTAGTCGTCAGAGAGTGAAGAATAAAAGCTCTTTTTTTTATTATTATTCCTCAAGTGAAAATTTTCCATGAATTATTTTTTTTTTTTTTTTACGTTTCTCGAGGTATAAAAAATTAAATCGTTGCTTATCTGTTTATCTTCAGTTCATTTCCTTACATCTGGCGGAGACGAGGAGGGTGAGTGGAGCAGGCAGCCCAGACAAGTTAAGTGTATCCTTGTTAACGCAGCTGACAGATGTAAATTGAAGGCTCCTGACAATCTCATCTTTCCTCGGTCGTAATTTGTCCCCGGGGTCACACACACACACACACACACACACACACACACAACACACACACACACACACACACACACACACAGGTTCAGACTAATATAATTTGGGGCATTTTCAGGAAAAACTTTTAATGATAAAGTAAGACAAAAGAATTAACTTACCTATCGATCCAGTCATATTATAAACACAGCCGCCCCCCCCCCCCCCTTTGTAAAATAAATCACCACCCTGTAAAATAAATCACACCTTCAATAACAAATAGGAGAAAAAAAAAGCAAAACAAAAATGAAAAGTTTCCCCCCAGAGTAACACAGTGTTCCTCGCTCACTACAACACTGTACACTGTTCCGCTGCTGCCACACAAACAATGAAACCGGAGACTCGAAAACCAATAATAAAATCCTCTGTCAGTATTTTCTCACCTTTTCTGGATGATGGTGGGCGGTATATCCGAGCAATTTATTTTCATGTAAAGTATTAATGACGCGGGTATGGTGGCAGAGTAGATAAAACGCTCGCTTCCCATCCTGAGGGTTCCCTGGATCGATCCCACTATAAAGGGGTAACCTAACTTTACAAATTGTGGAAGTGCAAGCGGTCGTGTTGGGTCAGTCACGCTGCCTCCCTGTGTACCGAGATAGGTGTTCTGTACTCTGCCAATGGGATCTACTTTGAATAAGGACGTAATCGTATCAAGAAGAGGAAATATTATGTTCTCTCATGTTCAAAAGAGAGAACATGTGAGAAATTGAGAAAAAAAAGAACAATGAGAAGTGGACAATGTGACAACCAGCCAGCGCCAAACAGACCGACAGGGAGACTCGGGGTGCTGTCGTCGACGTTTACATGCCGACAGAAGGGAAAAAGTCGATACCCCCAGAACGTTAGGCACAGATGGAAGCGATGCGAAGTCAGAGGAACAAACACTAGTGAAAAGTCCTTGCAGAAAATATGTCAGTGGGCCATGCAGGAGCAGCGTGGTTGTCGTGGTTGTCGTGGTTGCTGACGGCTTGACACTGATCAGGCACCACCACCACCTGCTTGCGACTGTCACCGCAAGTTTACCCCGAGTGACATTACGGATGTTCCTCCTCTACATACACTGACGTCTCCCCCCTCCCCCCAGCGTTCTCTTGTGCTCTTCACTTATTTTCCTGTCAGTTTGTGAATGTTTTATATCACCTCACACTTTTCTTATAAATGTTTAAAGATTCTCAAGCATTAATTAGCCTTCGTTCATGTCTTAAACGCCGCCATTTCCACGTGTTACCTAAGCAAAAAAAATCAGGGGTTTGTTGTAATTCGTTTTCTCCACATTTCTCAGCATTGAAGACGAACTTATTTTTACATCTTGGTTCCAACGCCTGTCAAGACGCCCTGAAGACGTCCCCACGGGCAGTACTATCATTTGGTGAATTCTGTTTGTATATGAGAGCTATAGGAATCATTAGTAAAGGAGCTCAGTGAGAGGTACTTATGATAGAGTGAGCGCCAGTGTGTCAGAGTAAGCGCCAGTGTGAGTGCCAGGGTGAGTGCCAGGGTGAGTGCCAGTATAAGTACAGTAGTTACGGGGTCATGGTGGACGAGTGGGGGGGGGGGGGGGTGTTACAGGGTCATGGTGAGTGGGGGAGGGAGAGTGGATACCGTTCCTAAGACCATTATTAAGTGTCTGATAAGAACTGATTTCCGGTGAGGTTAGGTTAGGTTAGGGAAAAGAGTCAAATTAAGAATACTAGAATAAGAATCATTAGTCATAGATGGTGTGTTGAGAGAGAGAGAGAGAGAGAGAGAGAGAGAGAGAGAGAGAGAGAGAGAGAGAGAGAGAGAGAGAGAGAGAGAGAGAGAGAGAGAGAGTCATGACGTCACTGATGCACTCGGTGGCACCATCTAAGCTGAACTTCCTGTATAATGCAACCACCCACCACACCCTACCACACCACTACACCACCACCCCACTACACCTCACCCTACCACACCACACACCACCCACCTACCACACCACACCTCACCCCCACCACACCACACCCTACCACACCACACACCACCCACCTACCACACCACACCTCACCCCACACCACCTACCACACCCCCACCACACCACACCCCCCACCACAACCACGCCTTATCCTCTTCACTCAGCTCAAAGATCCTCACGTATAACTCTTGCCATGTTTCTCTTCGTTGACTATAAATCATATTATCGGTGGCGTCTCTACAGGTAAACTCAATTAACGAGTTCCCACAGGTGATCAAGTCGCAGGTAATGTTCCTCTTATGGCACTGAAAGACTCACCCACAATACAGTTAGGTTAGGTTAGGTTAGGTCAGGTCAGGTCAGGTCAGGTCAGGTCAGGTTAGGTTAGGTTAGGTCAGGTTAGGTTACAGTATATGGACATGTTTGTGGACCCCTCATAGTTTAGGTGTTTCCCTTACTACCATAAGAACGTGAGGATCGATCATATCACCCTCAGTTCTCCTCGCTCTTCCTCCCGCTGCTGAGAGAACGTTCAGTGTTTACAAATAGCTTCTGGGTCGTAAATCATGTTGGTTTCAAGTTAGCTTCACGTTAGCTTCATGTTTACATTATGAGGAGGCATTTACGTCACTCAGTCCATTAGCTGGTATCAATGTTCTGGTAGAATTACAGGTTGATTACAGGTAGAATACAGGTAGGATTACAGGTTTATTATGAAGATGTATATGTATGTAATGTATGTGTGTGAGTATGTGTATCTGTACCTCTTTACGTACAGGTAAACCTAACGTACACGGAGAGAGACACACAGGTGACTTCTAACTAGCAGGACATTCTCATAAATAGCGTAAATTTCTTATAAATAGCGTAAAATTCTCATAAATAGCGTAAATTTTTCATAAATAGTGTAAATTTCACATAAATAGCGTAAACTTCTCAGATAGCATAAAATTCTCAAGCGGAAATTTCTGATAAACAGCGTAAAATTCTCATAACAGCGTAAAATTCTCATAAATAGCGTAAAATTCCCACAAATAGCGTAAATTCGGGTGAAATGTAGGTGAAACAAATACATAAATTGGTGGAAAAAAATACCACAGAGTTATCAAGGCGAGTGATCAACCAAACGAAAATAAAATCAATTCCACATTATTTTTTTTTTCAATTTTTTTTATTTTCACAATATTGTAAAACATTTGTGTACACCTTTCATGATGAGTGTACTGAAAAGATCAAAGTAATTCACGTCAATAAAATTTAATTAATAACGAGGATGAATAAAAAGTAATCATTGACCTATGTTGATATAAAATTGTAAACAAATAAAAAATAAATAAATAAATGAAAATACCTCATAGCCTAAAATCCTCCTCAGTTAGGTCAGTTCAGGCGGAAATTACTCTGTATAAACAAAATCAAGACTTAAATAATTCAACTTAAAACTATCAAATAAAAATTAATTAAAGTACATAATTATACTAAATTACTTAACAGAAATCATATTACAGTTCCTAATGAAAATATTTCCTCAGTACTTAATATGCAAATTAGATGGCGTACACTTGAATCAAAATTGAGGCGCTTTAATGCATCGCCCTCGGGATTAATCTTATCGTCTGTTTTCTCAGGCCATCGCTTATCTTACTGACTGAGCTGATGACGTCAAGATATATACTGACGGCGGGTCATAGAGGAATAATAAGGAGGAGGTGGTTTGGTTAGGTTAGGTTAGGTTAGGATTTCTTATCTTCAGGTAACCAGGTAACACAAAATATCCATTAACCTACATCAAGAGAGAACACCTTCACCTTCATCCCTACTCACCTGCACTGTGGTCACCCTATTAACACACACACACACACACACACACACACACACACACACACCTGGCTCTGACACATATCCATTATCCAAACCTTGAAGATCCCCCCCCCCCCAAAAAAACCTCAATAGACTGTGAAATAAATCATCAAAAGGCCAATTATGGAGAAACCTTATCTTTTCCATCCATAGGCGTGAAATGGTGGAACAATAGACCCAGTTAATATATTGCTAAGAACTGTCTCACCCCCTCGAGTGTGTAAGCGGGTGTATAGGAGCCTCGCCCCGGCTAATAATAAGAGGGAATTGGGTTCCTGGGACTACATAGCCGACTGGTGTATTCAGAGCTGACGAAGCGAGTCATTGCCGCCCGGAGGAGAAATACACACTTAAGAGAGGGGTGATTTCACGGTGATATAGAGCGGTGTACCAGGCAGTGTACAGATGAACAACAGTACCAGGAAGTGAACAGATGAACAACAGTACCAGGAAGTGAACAGATGAACAACAGTACCAGGAAGTGTACAGATGAACAACAGTACCAGGAAGTGAACAGATGAACAACAGTACCAGGAAGTGCATAGATGAACAACAATACCAGGAATTGAACAGATGAACAACAATACCAGGAAGTGAACAGATGAACAACAATACCATCTTCCACGTCCCACCCCGAGCAATACCTCTTGAATGAAGGAATAAACTTTTGACACACAATAATTAAACATAAATGCCACGTCTCACCTCCCCCCGCAGCCTCGAGATGGAGGAAATAAAATGGAGAGGAGGAAGAGAAGCAAATTGGAAGCACGAGCCACGATGTCAACGTCAGGTGGTGTCATGGTACATAAAATTAGCACAAAGTAAAGAAAAAAAACTCAGATTGGCAACACAAAAGACAGAGGTGTTGATATTGACGTGGAGAAAGGGGGGGGGGTTGAAGGAGAGGGGTGGGAAGGGGAGGGTAAATGAGGCGAAGCAGGGAGGGAGAGAGGGGAAGGGGAGGAAGAGAGGGGAAGAGGTAAGGGAAGGGGAGATGGGGGAGAGAGAGGGGAAGGTACACAGTTTGGCAGTGACAAGGCTCTCGTAGATATTATACAAGGAGGGAAGAGGGAGAGAGATACAGAAAGAGTGTTAAAGAGGAGGTAGGAAAGGGGGAAGATTGAAGAGGAAAGAACGAAAGAAGAAAAGCGTATGAGAAAGGGTGCAAGGAGAGGGTACAGCTGGTGTAGTGAGGTGTACAGGTGGTGTAGTGAGGTGTACAGGTGGTGTAGAGGTGTACAGGTGGTGTAGTGAGGTGTACAGGTGGTGTAGTGGTGTACAGGTGGTGTAGTGAGGTGTACAGGTGGTGTAGTGAAGTTTACAGGTGGTGTAGTGAGGTGTACAGGTGGTGTAGTGAGGTGTACAGGTGGTGTAGTGAGGTGTACAGCTGGTGTAGAGGTGTACAGGTGGTGTAGAGGTGTACAGGTGGTGTAGTGAGGTGTACAGGTGGTGTAGTGAGGTGTACAGGTGGTGTAGTGAGGTGTACAGCTGGTGTAGTGAGGTGTACAGCTGGTGTAGAGGTGTACAGGTGGTGTAGTGAGGTGTACAGGTGGTGTAGTGAAGTTTACAGGTGGTGTAGTGAGGTGCACAGGTGGTGTAGTGAGGTGTACAGGTGGTGTAGTGAGGTGTACAGCTGGTGTAGAGGTGTAGTGAGGTGTACAGGTGGTGTAGTGAAGTTTACAGGTGGTGTAGTGGTTAATGAGGTGATCAAATCTTATGTCATTTATCAATTCTTTCATAACTGGCCAACTAACATATCAAAAGAAAAATAAAGAAAGAAATGCCACTTTCATCACAAACTTCCCACAGGATTCATGAAGAGAAAGATTTCAACCTCAAAGTTTCAGGGAAGGATACCCAATTGGGAACACCGTGACGCATATTTTCTTCGTCTAAGTTACGAGAGACTGAGAAAATCGTAGTTGTCCCCTCACCCCTCCCCCATCCCCTGAGGAAGACACCATCTGATGCCATCATCCATCATCATCGTGAAGACTTTAAAAAAAACATAGATATAATAAAAGACTCTTCAACTCTTCACGGTAAATGAAGCATCGGTGTCCGGGGAGATAAGATGTAAGGCTGGTTCTGGAGAGTAACATGTGCGTGATGACGAGGTAGTAATGCAGTGAGCGTCATGTTGAAATAATTCTGTTGTCATTCGGTAGCAGGGCAGCTTCAGCCGGGAGGACACACTGAAGAACAGAAATACCTAAGACTTCTCCTCTATAGCTAGCTTAACATGTTCAGTATTTGAGTCTACGTGTACCATACCTTATAAAATTATAATTAACCAGGTAACTAATTTTATGGGAAGCTGTGGTACCTTGATGGTCGGCAACAAGAGGAACCTACGTACAATTAAAGGATAAGAGGAGTCACCACGTACAAGGTTAAGACAGGGAGAACATTTGTCTAGTGTTAATGGCAGAATACCACCTGAGTCAAGAGGTTTGTTGGACTGCGAGTGTCAGAGAACAGACTACATATTACGAGCATAAACTTTAGACTGGGCGTGGGGAGAAAACTGATGGGATTGGAACGCGGAGCTCTAAGCAAACAAGGAGACAACGGGATTTACGATTTTTGTGATGTAGGTCTAGCAGTGAGGGGGTGAGAGGATACGGTTGGAAAAGGCACTGATTTTGTGAAGGAGTGGAGGGAATCTTTGAGCAAATCTCCCGACTCGCATAGCAACCAACCCTACTAAAACACTAAAAGGTATCGTATTATAGGCGATGATGGAGGGAAGGAGGGAATGAGGGAGGGAGGGAGGGAGGGAGGGAGGGAAGGAAGGAAGGAAGGAAGGAAGGAAGGAAGGAAGGAAGGAGGGAGGGAGGGAGGGAGGGAGGGAGGGAGGGAGGGAAGGAAGGAAGGAAGGAAGGAAGGAAGGAAGGAAGGAAGGAAGGAGGGAGGGAGGGAGGGAGGGAGGGAAGGCATCACAGAACACTTACTCTGGATCAAGGTGCAGAAACAAAAAGTGACCTTATGACAGACACCTAATGTGCTGCTGGTGCTGACACTTGATCAGGTAGATACAACTCATACTTTAGTCCTTAGCTTCACCATTAAATACTCCTAAAACATAACTCATAACAATTTTGTCGATTTATCAAATTGACTAAAAACATCAGAAGAAATATGTCAAATACCTTAAATAATGAGTAAATACAAACCCTTTCAATCCTTCCTTCACAAAGTTTACCAAAAGATTTAAGTACCTTTGACCTCTAATGACCCCAAGTTAGAACCTAAACTACATGTTATTCTCCTAATCTAGTTCATGAATGAAATCGTAAAGCAGAAGATGAAAACCTTTACTTCCTGAAATTCTCCTCCTCAGAGTTGAAGTATTACTTGTGGCAGGAGGAGCGGCAGCACAGCCTCGAGGGACTGATGGTCAAATCTCCGCGAAATGAGGTGAGGCGAAAGCTTCGAGTCGGCCAGTATTACCAGATATAAGTTGGTGTAAAATTAACGGGGGGGGTAAAAGTCTCTCTCCTCCCCCCCGCCCACATCACCACGACACACACACACACACACACACACACACTCTCAATGCTTACCTGAGTGTTCGTCATAATTTTCTTAGGAACGGGAACATTGTTAGTAAAATAAAGGAAATGAATACAATACTGCTACTTTCACTACTTTTGCTACTACTACGACGACTACTACTACTACCACTACTACTACTACTAATAATAATAATAATAAAAATAATAGCCCTGTTGCGATTTCATTCAGAAAGACCTCACCTACTGCACAATGAGCTGAGTGGCGCCCATCACCTGTTGTTGTGGTCAGGTGAGGAGAGGTATAAGTGGGTAATTGGTCTATACTGAGGGAGGGGAACAGGTAACACTTTAAATAAATAATTCACCTGTTATCCATACATTACTTCCTCTTGTGTTGAATTTGTTTAGTATTTCTATTTAATTGATTGATTTATTTAATGTTATTGTTATTATTATTAGTTGTAGTAGTTCTGTTGTTGTTAGTCGTAATAGTAATAGTAGAAAATAGTTCTGGGGAGGATTAAAAATATTCACCAGCAAAAAATAAATAAGTAAATAAATAAATATCACACCAGACTGGGCCACCACATTAGTTTCTCCGGCCTTGAAAAACACTCCAGAAATAACACGTCAAATTGTCACCTGAATCACCCCACCATAAATCTTTCCCTAGAAATATGTTATTTATCTTAGTCCCCTCAAGAGCCTTATCTCCCCACACCAGCCAAATGGAGGAGGAGACAAAGAGCAATATCCTCAGCGAGTAAGATCAAAAAATTTTCTCAATACAAGTACAAATATGAAAATTTTAACATAAGGAAGGGGGGTTAGGTTAGGTTAAGTTAGGTTAGGTTAGGTTAGGTTAGGTTAAGTGAGGCCGCTAGAGGTCACCTTCAACCCTGCCGGAACTTGTACCCCGGATCACATTTCTTGTTTATTGTTCACGCTGTTTTGTTAGTTCCGCCCAGGGGTCAGCTGTGATGACCCCTGGGCTTCCTGCCTCGTGTGTGTGTGGGGGTTTTGTAGGTGGTGGTGTTGTTGCCAGCTGTGGTGCGATATGACTTAGTGGCCCCCTTGTGTGTGTGTGTGTGTGTGTGTGTTGATGATGGTGAATGTCTCTAGATCTATAAAATGTCCACACACACACACACACACACACACACACACACACACACACACACACACACACACACACTCGTCTGACACTGTAACCAAGGAACCACACATCAACAGCCCAGCTACAACAAGGAAGCTCACATCTACAGCCCAGCTACAACAAGGAAGCTCACATCTACAGCCCAGCTACAACAAGGAAGCTCACATCTACAGCCCAGCTACAACAAGGAAGCTCACATCTACAGCCCAGCTACAACAAGGAAGCTCACATCTACAGCCCAGCTACAACAAGGAAGCTCACATCTACAGCCCAGCTACAACAAGGAAGCTCACATCTACAGCCCAGCTACAACAAGGAAGCTCACATCTACAGCCCAGCTACAACAAGGAAGCTCACATCTACAGCCCAGCTACAACAAGGAAGCTCACATCTACAGCCCAGCTACAACAAGGAAGCTCACATCTACAGCCCAGCTACAACAAGGAAGCTCACATCTACAGCCCAGCTACAACAAGGAAGCTCACATCTACAGCCCAGCTACAACAAGGAAGCTCACATCTACAGCCCAGCTACAACAAGGAAGCTCACATCTACAGCCCAGCTACAACAAGGAAGCCACATCTACAGCCCAGCTACAACAAGGAAGCTCACATCTACAGCCCAGCTACAACAAGGAAGCTCACATCTACAGCCCAGCTACAACAAGGAAGCTCACATCTACAGCCCAGCTACAACAAGGAAGCTCACATCTACAGCCCAGCTACAAGGAACCTCACTTCTACAGCCCAGCTACAACAAGGAAGCTCACATCTACAGCCCAGCTACAACAAGGAAGCTCACATCTACAGCCCAGCTACAACAAGGAAGCTCACATCTACAGCCCAGCTACAACAAGGAAGCTCACATCTACAGCCCAGCTACAACAAGGAAGCTCACATCTACAGCCCAGCTACAAGGAACCACACTTCTACAGCCCAGCTACAACAAGGAACCACACTTCTACAGCCCAGCTACAACAAGGAACCACACATCTACAGCCCAGCTACAACAAGGAAGCTCACATCTACAGCCCAGCTACAACAAGGAAGCTCACATCTACAGCCCAGCTAAAAGGAACCACATATCTACAGCCCAGCTACAAGGTAGCTCACATCTACAGCCCAGCTACAAGGAACCACACTTCTACAGCCCAGCTACAAGGAACCTCACTTCTACAGCCCAGCTACAAGGAACCTCACTTCTACAGCCCAGCTACAAGGAACCACACTTCTACAGCTCAGCTACAAGGAACCTCACTTCTACAGCTCAGCTACAAGGAACCTCACTTCTACAGCTCAGCTACAACGACAAACTTCAAGTCCTGAGCCCAGCAAACTTTTCCAGGGTGCAGATTTAGTCCCGTGTTATCAGTGAGCCTCCTAGCCATCTCCTGAGCATCGGACCCCCCTCCCCCCCCCCTTCCCCGCTCATGGTAACGATTTCCTCTAATCCTCACGTCCTCTCTCTTACTCTCTCTCTCCCTCTCTCTCTCTCTTCTCTCTCTCTCTGTGTATCTTTCTCTCTTACTCACTTGTATTCAGATTACAATTTTCTCTTTTTCTCACGTTTTGACTCTCTCTCTCTCTCTCTCTCTCTCTCTCTCTCTCTCTCTCTCTCATTAGCGCCACATACCGGTACTCTCCCATATATACACACTCGGTATTTTCTTTATATTCACAAAGGAACAGTAATATAAAGCTTAAATACCACCAAGACAATAGTAACGAGTAATTACATATAACGAATTTATATAAACACATAAACACACCGTAAATTAAATAACAATGTATAAAGTATCTAATTAAACCTAATCTTAAACCACCCATAAGCAGGCCCGTCCTTTGGGGTGGGGGGGGGGGGGGGCGACCTCGGACACATTACCTGTTGACTGATTAATCTGACCTGACGGTTTACGCCACCATCGCAACCGTGACCTTACAATTTCATAGCGACAGTCCCATGGGGGTTGGTGGGGGCCCTGCAGTGGCTGAGTTCCCCGGGCCCCGCACCCCCATAGGGACGGCCCTGCCCCATAAGGTTTTTTAATCCCACCAGGTAACAGGAGACTTAATTAGCCTTATCGACACAGGTGAGAGAACATGGTCATATTATACTGTACGTGTTGCTTGAAAGACTCAGCTGGGTTGGGTTGGGTGTGTGTGTGTGTGTGTGTGTGTGTGTGTGTGTTTCTCTTGAAGTTGGGATGTGAAGGTGGGAATGACAAGGTGGTGGCTTGTTTATGGAGTGTTTTATTACGGTATATCACACACACACACACACACACACACACACACACACACACACACACACACTATTAAAAATTTCATACTCTTATTTTTCTAGTAGAGAGGCAAGCTTCCCCACCATCTCCCCTACCCCCCCCCCCTGTACTCTACATACCCCCTTCCCCAACATTCCCCCTTCCTTTACACCAACACTTCACTTACTCTCCCCTCCCTCTACATCAACATCACATACTCCCTCCCTCACTCCCTCCAACACATCACCTACTGCCTCCCTCACTCCCTCCAACACATCACCTACTCCCTCCCTCCAACACACCACCTACTGCCTCCCTCACTTCCTCCCTCCCTCCAACACACCACCTACTGCCTCCCTCACTCCCTCCCTCCCTCCAACACACCATCTACTGCCTCCCTCACTCCCTCCCTCCCTCCAACACACCACCTACTGCCTCCCTCACTTCCTCCCTCCCTCCAACACACCACCTACTGCCTCCCTCACTCCCTCCCTCCCTCCAACACACCATCTACTGCCTCCCTCACTCCCTCCCTCCCTCCAACACACCACCTACTGCTTCCCTCACTTCCTCCCTCCCTCCAACACACCACCTACTGCCCCCCTCACTCCCTCCCTCCCTCCAACACACCACCTACTGCCCCCCTCACTCCCTCCCCCCCTCCAACACCACTACTGCCCCCTCACTCCCTCCCTCCCTCCAACACACCACCTACGCCCCCCTCACTCCCTCCCTCCCTCCAACACACCACCTACTGCCTCCCTCACTCCCTCCCTCCCTCCAACACACCATCTACTGCCTCCCTCACTCCCTCCCTCCCTCCAACACACCATCTACTGCCTCCCTCACTCCCTCCAACACACCACCTACTGCCCCCCTCACTCCCTCCCTCCCTCCAACACACCACCTACTGCCCCCCTCACTCCCTCCCTCCCTCCAACACACCACCTACTGCCTCCCTCCAACACATCACCTACTGCCTCCCTCACTTCCTCCCTCCAACACATCACCTACTGCCCCCCCCCCCCCCCAACTCACCACCACATATTATTTTTATTTCTGTGGCAGCTCGTTCGTGGCGACCCCTGGCGCTTCTTTTGTGACCGGATGTTGGTAATGGTCAGGAAGGGGGGGGGGTAGAGGGGGAGGGGAGATAGGGGGGGAGGGGGAGAGATAGGAGGGTGAGGGAGAGATAGGGGGTGGGGGAGAGATAGGGGGTGAGGGAGAGATAGGGGTGAGAGAGATAGGAGGGTGAGGGAGAGATAGGGGTGAGGGAGAGATAGAGGGTAAGGGAGAGATAGGAGGGTGAGGGAGAGATAGAGGGTGAGGGAGAGATAGGGGGTGAGGGAGAGATAGAGGATGAGGGAGAGATAGAGGGTGAAGGAGAGATAGGGGGTGAGGGAGAGAGGAGGAGGAGGAAGAGGACAAAGAAGAGAAGGAAGAAGAAGAGGAGGAGGAGGAGGAAGAAGAAGAGGAGGAGGAAGAGGAGGAAGGGGCATGGTTGGAGAAGGAAGAGAGAGGGAGGGAAGGGAGGAGAGAATTCACGATGATGATGATGATGATGAATATTAAAGGAGAAATGAAAGCATGAAGGAGAGAGAGAGAGAGAGAGAGAGAGAGAGAGAGAGAGAGAGAGAGAGAGAGAGAGAGAGAGAGAGAGAGAGAGAGAGCTACTTCATCGCCTCAGTGTTAATATTCAACAACCAAAAGTCACCTAATCATACAACCATAAAACCATCCAATCTTACAACCAATAACCATACAACCATCCACATCTTCTCTAGTTTTTATTAAGGCTGAGGTCAAGTGTCTTTAGCTGGCTGTTAACGTAAATGAACAAAGTGGCTGAGTTACCCACAGAAAGGTGCTGTCCGTGCTACCCCAACTCAATCCGGATTTATTCTTAACAAAACTCTAAGTCCTCAAACCATTTCCCACCTTAAATGGAACAAATTTATGCTAATATTAAAAGAGTTTATTTACATGATATAATAGAGATGCAAAGTAAACAAAACTAACATTAATATTTCAAGCACTGGAAATCTCATGAAGGTACAAAAGACTACAATATAGTCAGGCGAACGTCAGGGATGGTGGCGGGAAAAAAGTCCCCTGGAGAGAAAAAAATTCACCGAAGAAAATAAATTCCCTAGAGAAAAAAATCCCTAAAGCCAAAAATTCCCCAAAGAGAAAAAATTCCCTGAAGAGAAAAAAATTCCCCCAAAGAAGCCCCTCCACGACCACCAGGGCATGTAGGGTCAGCGGCAGGCCAGAGGGGGACACACACGACCATCCGCCCCCTGGCATGAATACCATCAACGTCTCCTTAGGGAAATTGAGGCGGGTGGTGGCGAGTCCCAGGAGACTCAGCCGTTAGAGGCAAGAAGGGTAGACCCGTCTCCTGAAGGTGATAGTGGAGGAGAGGCAAGAAGGGTAGACCCGTCTCCTGAAGGTGCTAGTGGAGGAGAGGCAAGAAGGATAGACCCGTCTCCTGAAGGTGCTAGTGGAGGAGAGGCAAGAAGGATAGACCCGTCTCCTGAAGGTGCTAGTGGAGGAGAGGCAAGAAGGATAGACCCGTCTCCTGAAGGTGCTAGTGGAGGAGAGGCAAGAAGGATAGACCCGTCTCCTGAAGGTGCTAGTGGAGGAGGGGCAAGAAGGATAGACCCGTCTCCTGAAGGTGCTAGTGGAGGAGAGGCAAGAAGGATAGACCCGTCTCCTGAAGGTGCTAGTGGAGGAGAGGCAAGAAGGATAGACCCGTCTCCTGAAGGTGCTAGTGGAGGAGAGGCAAGAAGGATAGACCCGTCTCCTGAAGGTGCTAGTGGAGGAGAGGCAAGAAGGATAGACCCGTCTCCTGAAGGTGCTAGTGGAGGAGAGGCAAGAAGGATAGACCCGTCTACTGAAGGTGCTAGTGGAGGAGAGGCAAGAAGGATAGACCCGTCTCCTGAAGGTGCTAGTGGAGGAGAGGCAAGAAGGATAGACCCGTCTCCTGAAGGTGCTAGTGGAGGAGAGGCAAGAAGGATAGACCCGTCTCCTGAAGGTGCTAGTGGAGGAGGGGCAAGAAGGGTAGACCCGTCTCCTGAAGGTGCTAGTGGAGGAGGGGCACAACACTGGCGAAAGTAGAAAAAAAGGAAAGTTTGATGATAAAAACACCTCAATTTAGCCACCAGAAGACACACCCATCAAGCTGACCACACACTATCAAGAAGTAAGCTTAAGATCTAGCTGACCACACACACTAGCAAGAAGTAAGCTTAAGATGTAGCCAACAGCAAGCAGGTCAAGAAGCTGTTTACTGAACCTAACCAACACCCAATTTGTTTATATATAAGTTGATCAATGTTAGTAGGCTAATTAAAGTTACCTGCAAAATATACCTTTGTGTTTTGGCTTACAAGTCCATTAAGTCATATATAGTGACTGATGAAAGATTAGTTTAATTAGTAAATAATTTGTTGTTTTATGTCAGCAAATATTCCTTCCTCATTAAGTCTGTCTGTCTGTCTGTCTGTCTGTCTGAAGGTCCGTCCTCAATATCTTCAGGGTGTTGGCATGGTAACTCTCAAGTGTTGGTGAACTGAACGTAATGTGTATATTTGTTAAGTGTGTGTGTGTGTGTGTGTGTGTGTGTGTGTGTGTGTGTGTGTGTGTGTGTGTGTGTGTGTGTAGCTGACTTGGTGATAAGAGACACTCATACACACGCTGTTGTCATAACCTTCAACACAGTCACTCACACAACAGTCACTCATGTGCCACACAGTCACTCACACTCACCACAGTCACTAACACAACCTAGTGCATGTGATTGGACTTGTTTAGCGAAGTTAGTCCTTACACTAACTCATTAACAAACAAAAATTTAAAGAAACAGTATGAATGTAAGTCTTCTGTTTATCTGGGGTGAAGTATGAATGTATGTCTCGTAGTAAATATATTTCACCTGAGACTGAGGAAATCTATTTGCTTGGAGGTGCTCGAGACATCCTCTTGACCTCCCATTAAATCAAGAGTAAAACAGGCTCACCAACACTCCCGGTCTGTTTATGTTTAGATTTTGTTTCTGTTGATTTTTATGAGACTTTAACACGAGAGAGTAAAACACCTTTATCTCTCTGGCTGTATCAGAATATTACAGTCAGTCAAAAAAAAAAATCTGTACCAAATTGCCTTGAAAAAATATGAAACAATGGATGAAGGATTTTGGCAACCCTACCGAGACAACAGGAGCCAGTGTTCATTCTGGAACTCATCGATCACCCGAGTACAGATAGTTTTTTGGAGTGACCTTACATGTGTGTCAACAGAGCTCCTATGATTATTATTATTATTAGTATTTTTTTTTTTTTTTACGGGGATTAACCCACCCGGGCACAGGTCACTAACCCACATCAGGGCCTGGGGGGGCAAAAATATAATAATAATAATAATAATAATAATAATAATAATAATAATAATAATAATAATAATAATAAAGAATTAAAAAATGAAAAAAAAGATCAAGAGTGAGAAACAATATATGTATGTTGTGTTGTCAATAGTAAGAGAAACAATTGAGACCCTGCAATTAATTGTGTGTAAATGAGGCAGAAAGTCAGATCAGCAACCTGGGACTTGGTCACATATGGCAGTCAGGGTCTACCATTAGACAACACATTATGCTTCCAATATCTTCCCAGGCGGTAGTACCTCCCTGTTTGGTAGCTGCTTACTACCTACTACCTATAAAGTCACACCTCATGACTGCCTGGCTTGTGACTGCCTGGCTCGTAATTGCCTGGGTCGTAATTGCCTGGCGTACGACTACCTGACTCGTAATTGCCTGGCTCGTGCATGCCTTACTCGTGACATTGTGGCACATGGCTGCCTGGCTCGTCACTGCCTGTCTCATGACTGCCTGGCTCGTAACGTTTGAGTATAAGGAATGTATGGAGGTGACGTCAGCCAGTAGAAACATGATGTAAATTTATTCAAGACAGTGTAAGGCGTAGGTGAGCTGAGAGCCGCTCTATCTCCCGTACCACCCTCCTCCTTCCTGTCTTACCTCCTCCTCCACTACTCTTCTCTAGTTCTTCCTCTTCCTCCTCCTCTTCCAATAATCATTTCCTCTTCATGTGTAATACCCTCTTCTCAACACCACCACCACCTTCCTTCTTCCCCAATTCCACCTTCTGTCGTTTCTCCTCTCATTTCACCGTTCCACCTCTCTTATTATACCCTTTTATCACCCATCTCACCGCTCTTCTGTCTCTGCCATCACCACCCTTCCCATATTTCAACTTTCTTCGCCTCTTCTCTAAACACAGACGGGGTTGCCACACAATTCTACCCTCCCCACCTCCATGACTCACACAGCTGGTTCTATCGTCCACAAGTTGGGTTACTGTTAGCATGAAGAGCACTCGGTCGCCTGGTTATTATGGACAACATGACCGTCTCTTGATATATATTGACAATTTTATATTTTTTTAATTTATGCAGCTTGAGTTTTTGACTATTTGATTACCATTATATCATATATTTTTGTGAAATGAATTAATTTTTTCATGTTTTATCAAGTTGAATTTACTCTTGGTGTTATATCGGTCATATATAAATAACTGTCTGGATATAAATATAAAATTATTACACGATTTGCTATGATAAAATAACCTCTTCCTTCCCTTACGTGATGTTGAGAGGAATGCGTGGGAATATATACGTAAACAAGCTTATGAGAACGTACAATACACAGCTTCAATCATACAGACACGAGTATAAAAGTATGAAATATATACTCATACAGAGACGCCAGAAGCTCAAAGTAGTAAAAATAACAGAAAGTTAGTGTGGGATAAAGTTTTTGAGTGGCGTGTATATATCTTCCAGGTATGGCTGTGTTATACCATATATGAGCCTTTTATAGTCTGAGTATATAAAACACTCTCGTATAATATGGCTCAGTGTATGGACTTTTCTTTGTATATATCAGAGGGACAATAATTCATGATGAAGATTGACGCGTTAGTGAACAATTGACAAAGAACAGGACTAGTAAGCTGAGTGTGTGTGTTAACAGCGGCTTGTCTATGTTTGGCTGATGGTAACTGGAAGAATAGATAACATAGACGTTGTTAATGGTTACCCTGATCATAAGTGCACATCTCTCTCTCTCTCTCTCTCTCTCTCTCTCTCTCTCTCTCTCTCTCTCTCTCTCTCTCCGTGGAGCGCCAGATTACATAACTTTCCTCGCCTTAAAAAGTTAATAATGCTCGATGAAAATTTTTTATGGCACTTCCTTTTATGTAGTAGGACTAAAGGGGTGGGTTGGTAAGTGGGCCTCAGCGGGTGTCCCTAGAGGGGTGGGTTGGCAAGTGGGCCTCAGCGGGTGTCCCTAGAGGGGTGGGTTGGCAAGTGGGCCTCAGCGGGTGTCCCTGTCTCCCCTTTACACTGAACACGAGGAGTTAATGTTGGTCTTACGTCTCTCTCTCTCTCTCTCTCTCTCTCTCTCTCTCTCTCTCTCTCTCTCTCTCTCTCTAACAGTACGACCATATGAGTACATAGTAATTATCTCATCCATGATAACCAACTTACATGTCTGAGTCATTCCCCCCCCCCCCCCCATCATTCCTCCTCACCACCTTCATCATTCCTCACCACCCTCATCATTCCTCACCACCCTCATCATTACTCACCACCCTAATCATTCCTCACCTCCCTAATCATTTCTCACCACCCTCATCATTCCTCAATACCCTCATCAGTCCTCCTCCCTCTTATCATTCCTTCTCCCTCCTTTATCATTCCTCCTCACCTCCCTCATCATTCCTCCTCACCTCCCTCATCATTCCCCCTCCCTCTTATCATTCTTCACCTCCCTCATCATTCCTCACCGCCCTCATCATTCCTCCTCCCTCTTATCATTCCTCATCATTCCTCACCGCCCTCATCAGTCCTCCCTCTTATCATTCCTCACCACCCTCATCATTCATCATCACCCTCATCATTCCTCACCTCCCTCATCATTCCTCATCACCACCCAACAGTTTTAACTCGTGGTGGGTGAAGGTTAGTTTATATTCCCGGCTTGAAGGTGAAGTGAAGTCAGATTTATGGTGGAATGACAGACGGTCCTCAAGGGGGAGTGACTGATGTAGCCAAAACCTTTCCTGAGTACTTAATTAATCTGACTTTTATCGATCTTCACAGGTGAGCGAGAATGAAAATAATGAGGGAAGACTGTTAATTAACTCAGGTAAACACATCAACAGACACGTATCACAGGTAACAATGACACACCTGAGTTAGTGGAGGGATTCACTTACTTAGTTCATAATACACTCCAGGTTAATTATACCCAATGCAGTATACTTCTCAGGTAAACTACAGGTTACTAATTATCCTCGTTCTGATAAACCTCCTACAGGTAAACTCAGGTAAACAATGTTGTTATTAAGCTTCACACACACACCTTCTGTAGTACCTTAAGTCCCTGGCAAGTGTCATCGCTTAACACAGACTGCTGATGCCTTAACAAACTTCGTCCTAACTCGCCTCAAGTAAGCTAATCATCGCTCAGGTAACCTTAAGTTTATGTAATTATGCCCCTTCACTTATAATAACATCAACTCTGTTATGATTAAGTTTTCCCAACAACCCACTTCACAAAACCCTAACCTAACCACATAACGAAACTTAACTCAACCCAACAGAGCTCACACATTAAAAAATCCTAAGTTAACCTCCTCCCCCTGGCATCTTCTCCCATCCTGCAACCCGTTAATCACAAGAGGAAGTCAGAACAGAACCGCCTCCACAATTTACCGAAGCGCCCCCGCCCCCCCCCCCCCTTCTCCCCGTATTGTAAGTCTAATCTGTGCTGGATGAGGGCCAACCATTCACGTATGATACAAGTATTACCAGATTCCCCCCCCCCCCCCCACACACATAGTTTTCTTACGACCATTAACCACATTTCACTTATGGTCTCGTTCATACCTGTATCATCACTTCATCATACCTGTATCATCACTTCACCATACCTGTATCATCACTTCACCATACCTGTATCTCCACTTCACCATACCTGTATCTCCACTTCACCATACCTATATCATCACTTCACCATACCTGTAATTCCACTTCACTATACCTGTATCATCACTTCACCATACCTGTAATTCCACTTCACTATACCTATATCTCCACTTCACCATACCTGTATCTCCACTTCACTATACCTGTATCATCACTTCACCATACCTGTATCATCACTTCACCATACCTGTAACTCCACTTCACTATCCCAGCCTTTCTACCACACAACACTCAGTATAACAGAACAAATTCTTGACTTCAACATTACACAATAAAATTATCCTAAATAGTTTCTCAATTAAAGACATCAATAAGTAATTTCTTCTATACTGTTCTAAGATTCACTTCTAATTATACTTAGAATCATGAGAGACTCTACCGTATCCCATAGTCTAAGATGATCCCTGGAGGAGACGGTGGAAAGGTTTTAACTCATAAATTTGACGAAGATGGAACGGGATTATTTTTCCTTTAAGATAAGAACCAACGTGAAAGTTTACAGAGTGGAAGGAAATTTGTCTACTTACTTCCTGGCTTAGCTCGACTACTTCCCGGCTTAGCTCGACTACTTCCCGGCTTAGCTCGACTACTTCCTGGCTTATATCGACTACTTCACGGCTTAGCTTACCTACTACTCGGCTTAGTTTACCTACTTCCCGGCTTAGCTCACCTACTTCTCGGCTTAGCTCGACTACTTCTCGGCTTAGCTCAACTACTTCCCGGCTTAGCTCACCTACTTCCTGGCTCAGCTCGAGGCTTGGCTAAAGTCTCAGGTTTTGACCGCGTAAATGATTGGGAACAGAAAGGTTACTGAGAAACTGTGTCGTGTGTGTGTGTGTGTGTGTGTGTGTGCGTGTGTGTGTGTGTGTGCCCTGGTTGTCAATTTTCCTGTAACACCTGTGGGAGGGGGGGGGGGGGGCGTGAGCTGAGAGAACTGATGGTGTAACAGTAAAGAGGCGAGAGGTAAGAGGTGTGAGCTGAGAGGTGTGAGCTAAGAGATGTGAGCTGAGAGGTTGTGAGCTGAGACGCAAGAGCTGAGAGGTGTGAGCTGAGACGCAAGAGCTGAGAGGTGTGAGCTGAGAGGTGTGAGCTGAGAGGTAAGAGCTGAGAGGTGTGAGCTCAAAAAGGAGGACGTCATTCATCAGTTACCAGGAGACACTGAGTTATTTCTCATGTCTAAACATTGTGACAGATGGTTAATGACGGCGATGACAAGTAACTACTCAACTACACCATTACACCTTGTTACAATGTTTATTTATGTGTTTAGGGAGGAGCGTTTTGTCTGTATGTTTGAGTTGTATGCCTGCATGTTTGTGTTGTATGCCTGTATGTTTGTGTTGTATGCCTGTATGTTTGTGTTGTATGCCTGTAGGTTTGTGTTGTATGCCTGTATGTTTGTGTTGTATGCCTGTATGTTTGTGTTGTATGCCTGTATGTTTGTGTTGTATGCCTGTATGTTTGTGTTGTATGCCTGTATGTTTGTGTTGTATGCCTGTATGTTTGTGTTGTATGCCTGTATGTTTGTGTTGTATGCCTGTATGTTTGTGTTGTATGCCTGTATGTTTGTGTTGTATGCCTGTATGTTTGTGTTGTATGCCTGTATGTTTGTGTTGTATGCCTGTATGTTTGTGTTGTATGCCTGTATGTTTGTGTTGTATGCTTATTATTATGAAGGAATTTGTTTATCTGTTAAAGCAAAAAAATTTAAGTGACCCCTTCCTCGTCCCCTCCCTTCCTTCCCAGTCCCCTCCCTTCCTTCCCAGTCCCCTTCCTCCCTCTCTCACTGTTGTAACAATATATCCTCCCGCCAGTTGATATTACATCCTGCAGCGGGGAGATAGAGAGGGAGGAAGGAAGTACGGGAGGAAAAGACTAAATAACTAATTCATTCTGTCTATTTATTTTACTTGTACACCTCATTCTCACCTGCTGCCCCCCCCCCCCACTCACCCCCACACCCCTCATTTTCACCTGCCCCCCCCCACTCACCCCCACACCCCTCATTTTCATCCCCCCCCCCACTCACCCCCTCTCATCTCTTCCTTGGTTCGTATAATTTTCTCCTCATATCCAAGAGTTATAGCCTCTCTCTCTCTCTCTCTCTCTCTCTCTCTCTCTCTCTCTCTCTCTCTGCCTCATGACTTTTTCTCTCTTCCTCCCTCTCTCTTTCCTACCTTCCCATTCTACTTTCATCCCTCCCTCTTTTTTCCATCCTTCTTTCGCACCCCTCCATCAACCCTCCCTCTTTTCCCATCCCTCCCAACCCAATCTAAATACTCTCTTCTTTCCTTCCATCCCATCCTAGCAACCCTTCCGTCCTTCCATCCTTCCTTCCCACCCATCCATCACCCTCTCCGCCACCTCGTCCTCCAGGGGGTGATGGTGATGGTGGAGGAGGACATTAATTCGAGGCGCTGTACAAGACCCCCATGATAAGAGAAGACCAGCCATCACTGATAACATAGTCAGTAGAGCCTCTATACTGTAACCTCACCCCTCACCAATTTTGCCTTCCCCTTGGTGTGTGTGTGTGTGTGTGTGTGTGTGTGTGTGTGTGTGTGTGTCTTAAGATAACACACACACAAGACGTTACCTTATAAAACAGGGGCCTAGGATAATAACTTGACATGCTCACAGCTAAAGTTACGGCGCTAAAGGTTGTGTAAACTTCCACATGTAATAGAGTGAGGGGACACCGCTTGAATATATAGTGTATATAGTGAAGGATAATGGTGAGTTAAGAGCAAAGTGTGGAAAGAAAATTGTGATTTTTTTTTTTTTTTTTCCTTCGTGGGTAAAAATCGTCGGTAGTGAGAGATTTAAATGATCATATGACAAACTTAGAAACACACACACACACACACACACACACACACACACACACACACACACACACACAGACCAAGTACCACCAGCTATTATACTTGAACCTTATTATTCTTTATTGACCTTATGAATTATATATCAAATCTCTGTACCGTATGATTAGTGTCTCTCTCTCTCTCTCTCTCTCTCTCTCTCTCTCTCTCTCTCTCTCTCTCTCTCTCTCTCTCTCTCTACAGCTATTTTACCCAACACATTAATTTGACATCACAAATATCCTCGCTTCTTCCTCTTCCCGGCTGCCCCTTCCACTCCTCCTCCTTCTCCACCACTATATAACTCATGGTTCACTGTACCTCTCCAATTACCATCACCTCCTCCACCATACGCCACCACTCCTCCACCACCATACGCCACCACTCCTCCACCACCATACGCCACCACTCCTCCCCCACCTCCCACCTCAACCTCCCCCACCTCCCACCTCAACCTCCCCCACCTCCTGACCCCAATAAACTGGGTGTCCCAACTCTCCTCCTCTGGGGGGGGGGGGGTGGAGGGTCGAGAGAGTGGGGTGATAGGAGGAGAGGTGAGAGGGGGAAGGGGGGGGGGGGTAGGGTGATAAGGGTGGGGAGGGGAGAGGGAAGGGGGGTTTTCTACTCACCCGACCCTCCAAATGTACTAACATCAAAAAATAATGGGAGTATTAGCCTATGTTACCCCTTAAGTGTTCAAGAGACTAAGTACAGATCTATACAAAACAGACAGACATAATGTATGGATGGTATAACTGTTGTTATGGGGAGGGTATAATAATCCACGACCTGATTAGAGACTTGAATAATGACCTATAATTCCGACTGATTCATGTTGGTATTACTATAGACGATATAGCAGAAATATGAGGGTATTAAAATATAGCTGATATATTGTTAACATTATCTGCCGTAGTATTAACGAGAACAATAAGAACAAGAACAGTAAGAACAACAACAGCTGTAGTATTAACAAGAACAAGAAGAACAACACCCACAATATTAACGAGAGAGAGAGAGAGAGAGAGAGAGAGAGAGAGAGAGAGAGAGAGAGAGAGAGAGAGAGAGAGAGAGAGAGGTGACCATAAATTTATAATAACGTCGAAGGTTTGTGCTAGAGGTGTGACAAACGCTGCACACCTTGACCTAATTAACATGAAACACCTGTGATAACATATTTTGTCTGTCTCTCTCATAAGAACGTAATGTAATATTCCTTAATGGAGAACGAAGGAGTTGAATAATGTTCTAGTTAATCAGCGTTACATGGTGTGGCCTGACGCATGATGTGACGTGAAGCATGGTGTGGCGTGACGCATGGTGTACTAGGTGTGGCGTGACGCATGGTGTACTAGGTGTGGCGTGACGCATGGTGTAGGTGTGGCGTGACGCATGGTGTAGATGTGGCGTGACGCATGGTGTAGGTGTGGCGTGACGCATGGTGTAGGTGTGGCGTGACAGACTAAGAAATGGAAGCTGTGACATGAAGTTCAGTAATATAATGACAGTGATATAAGAACGGAAATGGGAGAGTGTAGGGAAGGGATGGAAAGGAAGGGGGGGGTAAGGGATGGAAGGGAAGGGGGGGGGTAAGGGATGGAAGGGAGGGAAGGGGGGAGGGCAGGAAGGGAGGTTGGGTAGACGTGTAAAATTGAGCTGGTAAAGTGTGTGTACCTCTTGACTGCAACACACACACACACACACACACACACACACACCTGGTCAAAAATATACTCAGGTGCTGCTAAACAACTCACTCTTATAATTATATGTATCTGGAATACATTTGATGCTCTGACACTGTAATTAATATAAGCGTATGATTATATAAGCAACAAGTCCCTCATTAACTATGGAGTAATAATTATATATAGAATTAAATATAAAGAATTATTAAATGTTCAAATAGGGAATAATATTACCTGCTCCTTTCCTTCCTTCCTTCCTTCCTTCCTTCCTTCACATCAGGTGGCAGAAGAAGAAGGAAGCAAGGGTTACAAGACAGGCCCTGCAAGTGATGGAAGGAAGGAAGGAAGGAAGGAAGGAAGGAAGGAAGGAAGGAGGGAGGGAGGAGGGAGGGAGGGAAGTATGCTAACATTCGACATTATGAAGTTAAAATCATTGAGGTAAGGTAAGGTAAGGTTAGGTTATGTAAGGGATGTAATTAGACGTGAGCACCTGTCCTGCGATAACACCTGGTTCAGTACACACACACACACACACACACACACACACACACACACACACACACACACATCTCACACACACACACACACACACACACACACACACACACACACATCTCACACACACACACACACACACACATCTCACACACACACACACACACACACACACACACACACACACACACACACACACACACATCTCACACACACACACACACACACACACACATCTCACACACACACACACACACACACACACACACATCTCACACACACACACACACACACACATCTCACACACACACACATCACACACACACACACACACACACACACACACACACACACACACACACACATCTCACACACACACACATCACACACACACACACACACATCTCACACACACACACATCACACACACACCACACACACACACACACACACACACACACACACATCACACACACACACACATCTCACACACACACACACACACACATCTCACACACACACACACACACACACACACACACACACACACACACACATCATCTATGTATACTTTTAGCTTTATGTTTTCCTCTCCCTTATTCATCCTCCTTCTTTATTCTTTAATTAATCTCAAGGTCTTATGTTCTCTCTCTTACTCCTTATCACTACTAAACATATCCTGCAGTCCCTGTGTCCTAAATCCTTCCCCTTCCTTTCCCCTCTCCTCTTTCCCTCCCTCCTTTCCCCTTCTCTTCACCTCCCTCCTTCCATCAATTCACTCCACTCTTTCCTCATACTCCCTTTCCCCTTTCCCTTATCCTCCGTTTACCCTTCCTTTCTTCTCTCACTCTCCCCTCACCTCTCTCCCCTCAGTTAAGGACGATGCTTCAGCCAACCATATGAGGGGAAAAAAACACGGTAATGAAGGGCTACATGAAAGGGTGGCCATTGGTGAATTGGTCCCTATAGGTCTTGGCACTGGCACTGATGATGAGGAATGAATACCAAGTGCCAGGTTTGTTGACACTTACTCATTCCCATCAACACTGGTCCCTCCTCTCCGCCCTTCTTCCTCTAGGTAACAGAAACAAGACAGGAATAGAACGGGTTTCAACTATGTATCGCCTCTGGATGTTGTGCAGGAGGATCAGTTTTCGTTATCAGTTGTGTGTGTGTGTGTGTGTGTGTGTGTGTGTGTGTGAGGCCGTGTAGGTGACATGGTGAGCCTCATATTGTTGTCGTCATTAACCAGGACTTGTGAAGATGAAGCTCCGCCTAACAAGCAACACTTGATAACTTTCCTGTTGCTCATTCGCTCAGAGTTTGGCCTCACACCTCCACCCTCACAGTATGGCCTCACACCTCCACCCTCACAGTATGGCCTCACACCTCCACCCTCACAGTATGGCCTCACACCTCCACCCTCACAGTATGGCCTCACACCTTCACCCTCACAGTATGGCCTCACACCTCCACCCTCACAATATGGCCTCACACCTCCACCCTCACAATATGGCCTCACACCTCCACCCTCACAGTATGGCCTCACACCTCCACCCTCACAATATGGCCTCACACCTCCACCCTCACAGTATAATGGTGGCGTCAGTTGTACAGTCAAATATGAATAGAGGAAATTAAATATAATAATATATTCATTGCGTTGGCCAGCTTTTATTACCGCCACTAATGTGATTAACGCCGTGATGATAGTTAGTTACTTTATCATATATTCTCATGTATGGATGGATGGATGTAGTGCACCATCTCTCTATCCCCCGCAGAGTGACAGCCTCAGTAGGTGTGAAAAGCCTCAAGGAGACTCTTGAGTTGTGGTAACCTTGGCCATGAATGTTAGTTTGTCTTACCAGGATCAGAGTCTTGCATCCTCCCGCCACGGTGTCCAGCTAGGGGGTGACCTATGTGATAAAGTTCCTAATATAGTGTGTCATTTACCTATATGTTCCAACGCCAGTGTGTGTGTGTGTGTGTGTGTGTGTGTGTGTGTGTGTGTCGCCATCTTTCGTTGTTTACATTTTAACATATCACCTGAGATTTAGGCCTAAGGCTACACAGGTGAGCAACGGCTAATTGTGACGCTCAGGTAAGAGACCATACCTGCTCTCTCTCTCTCTCTCTCTCTCTCTCTCTCTCTCTCTCTCTCTCTCTCTCCGCTTCTTTCTGCCATTTTCTGCTCATCTTTTCGTTATTTAATTCATTCCTTCCCTTAACCTTAGTCTCTTCCACCCTTTATTTCCTCTTCTATTTTATTTCCCCTAACATTAATTTCTTCCCCTTTAATTCCTAACTTAAATTGAAGAGTTAAATAGATATGTAAACACAGAACGATTAAATAGCCCACAAACTCTCTTATCACGTAGGCAATGTTCTTATTTATTCAAGTTTCTCTTATGTCGCGTCAATGTTGTCAATCAAACCACAAGTGACTAATTTATGTATATTATCCTCTATAATATATATAACACGTCTTAAAATTATATCACCTGGGGATGGATTATTCACGTGTCAGGACTATATACAGTATAAGGCAAGGGTCTATCTTGTTATCTGGCTACAGCAGCGTGTGTATGTTTCCTGTACGGCGGCCAGAGCCAGACTAACGCGGGGGAGGGAGGGAAGGGGGGGGGGGTGTTAGTGGTCAGTTTTGTTTATGTTGTTGAGGTGGTAGCTTAATTCACACACACACACACACACACACACACACACACACACACACACACACACACACACACACACACACACAGGAGGACGAAACGAGACGAGATTTACACGATCACAATTTAATGTAAATCTGAAGGACTTTAAGGAAACTTGGGGGAGTCTTAGCTCTGTTTATCAAGATTTACAGAGCCTTGGGGAGGAGATATATGAAAGTGACAAAGTTTAACAGTGTGAGCATCTTGTCTGCCTGCTTCTATCGCTACTTTGCATCTGTAGTGCACATCAACATACAAAAAAATTCCAATTCCAAATGCAAGAGTTTGGAAAGATGCAAATTGAAATAAACGACTTAACTTCTGAGTGAAAAATTAGAGCCACACAAGATAATGTTCTCGAGGGAATGCGATATGTCTTGAGTTATTCGAGGTATGTCTTAAGATGGCGGTAAGTTCTTGAGACGCTGTAGAAATGTGTGTGTGTGTGTGTGTGTGGCATTGGGATTAGTATATAAATATGAGAGAAATGCAAATGAAAATGAAACACCACACACACACACACACACACACACACACACACACACACACACACACACACACCACCTCCCGTCTAACCTAATCCAGACGTGGCGAGATTGATGGCTTATGACGCGTCCATATCCCTGTGTTTGGCAGGTTTAATTAATCCAGGTACGCATATATCAAGAGGAACGACGTGTGTCCTAACTGGCAGGCTCCTACACCTCTGTTCCTCGACTTGGGGGTGAGTAGGAAGGACCTCGGGATACGTCTGAAGGACTGGGGGTGTGTAGAAGGATCTCAGGATGCGGTTGTAGGACTGGGGATGTAGGACTGGGGGGTGTAGGACTGGGGGATGTAGGACTGGGGGTGTAGGACTCCGGTTGAAGGACTCGGGGTTTAAAGGACTTCACCTCAAGAAGAGAAATTCGATGGTCATTACCTCTTACACAATACTTAACCCTTTGAGTACAATGATTTAACCCCTTGAGTACAATGATTTAACCCTTTGAGTATTGAGTACGATGACTTAACCCTTTGCATACGATGACTTAACCCTTTGATTACGATGGTCTAAAATCTTTAAAAAATTGCGTTGAAAAAATATGGCACAACGGACGAAGAATTTTGACAACCCTACCGAGCCAATAGGAGTTACAGTGTTCTTTCTGAAACTCAACGTCTCACCCCAAGTCCAGATAGTTTTTGGGGGGAGGGTGAATGTACTTTTTCTAACCAATGTAAATTGTTGTGATCCCATCTACCATCTGTCTTACCGTTCCCTGTGATACACATGTCAACACGCCTCACAAATGTCCAACCTTCTGTGAAATGATCTAAATGAGAGACGGTAGTTTTTTTTGTGGGTGTACATGTGGTATTATGTGATATGTGGTACTCTGTGATATGTAGCAGTGTGTAATATGTATCACTCCATAATATGTTGTACTATGTGGCATCATCAAAGGCAACACAAGGAAAAAGACTTATTCGCTCATAAACGTAACTTAGAGAGAAAAAAGACGAAATTAAAAAGGTAAATAACGAAATATATATATATATGAGGTAGACAACAACAGGTAAATCTATTAACAGAGGCCAGGTGAGATTGTCTACTGTGCCATAATAACACACACACTTTACATGCTCTTAACTCTCAGCTTAGCCCACTGTTCATCACAAAATTCTCTGGCATAGTTGAGTAATTACGAACCTTTTTTGTGTTGTAAATTCCTTGGTTCCAAAAAATCGGACCACGTGTATATTAACCACCCCGGGATTATTTTACCTGATAATTATAAATCCTGAACCTACCTGGGGGTGGGAGGGAGGGAAGGGGGGAGGGGGAAGGAAGTTAGGTTAGGTTTTAGGATTACACAATAACTATTACACTAAACTCATATAAACAAAGAGAGTGAAGTATCAAGGAGGACCCCCCCGTTCCCGTCACGCCCCATCCCTCCCTCCCTCCCCCCCCCCCCCCGTCACGCCCCCTCCCTCCCTCAGAGCCTCACTTACCCTCCTTCATCTAAGTAGGAAAATCTTCTCACTATTTTCATGATCCCTCAGGCAATTTTAACAGGCTTATTTTCCTCGGTATAATTGCCTCGTTTTCTCTCATTATCTCCGCCTCACGTTCCTGTTGCTCTTGACGAAAGGTATATTACCCGTTTACGTCACCCGGAACTAGAGCCTGCCAGAGGGGGAGGGGGGGGTGATACTAATAGAGCAGTGAGATAACCCAAGCAGATACTTAGCTCTTGAGGGAGAATCTTTATAGATATAATATAATTTCTTCATCCCAAAGAAAACAATTATATTTTCTTAGCGTCAGGTGAGGAAGACGGTACCAGCCACCAAACATTACTGTTGTTACCCAGTTGTTCTCACCTCCTAAGACGCAACCAAATAAGAAGCTTCAACTCGTAACTCAAGTGAAGCAGCGTCTTATAAGTTACTGCCAAGACGTCATTGAGACATAGATGGCTGGCGCCTCCTCTCTTACCTACTCAATACTTCTTGATTTCTCACCTCTAATGGCGTTCTCATTCAGGCTACCTCTCACTTAATTATTTACGACCAGGTGATTAATGAAGGTGTTTGATCCGGTGTGGCACTACTTGGCACCCATATGTTATATTCTGGCTATCATGAAATATTCCCTCGAGACAGCCAAGGCAACAGTAGTTAGTCTTCATAGTGTGTGTGTGTGTGTGTGTGTGTGTCAAAAATATACCAGTCTCCTCCACACAACTAGATAATACTGTAAAATAAATTCTCTCGGCATTTAATGAAGTAACGCGTTTATATTTTTGTATACTAACCCAACCCAACCCAACCCAACCCAACATAACATAACATAACCTAACCTAACCTAACCCAACATAACCTAACCTAACCTAACCTAACCTAACCTAACTCAACCTAACCTAACCTAACCCAACATAACCTAACCTAACCTAACCCAACCCAACCTAACCTAACATAACCTAACCTAACCTAACCTAACCCAACATAACCTAACCTAACCTCATGATGTCTGGTTACTCGTCCAAGCTGCACCACCACCACCACATTAGTCACCTTCTCATGGGAGTCTAATTTGACAGCGGAAACATATGAACACAATATTTTCCTCAGTGTCAAATTACCCAACGTGGAGAACATGCAAGGAACGAGATGTATCATTGTAATTCAGCCCTTGAGTATGATGACTAACCTTAAGTGATCATTATATTCTAAATTGATGTCATTATACTTAAGGGGTTAATGGTGAGGTTAATGTTACTCTTGTTGATTTATATCTATTAAATGTTGTTATTATTCCCATTCTGATCGTGTGAGGAGCTAATGATACTTCTTCAGTTTAATTAATTTACAGAATTTAATAAACTCGATTAAAACCTGATATAAACAAACCATAGACCCAATTATTTATGGTAAGTATCAAAGAGATTTAGAACCTTTTTAGTTAAGATCCAAACTTGAATTTATATCTCTTCAAAACCTGATACTTTTGAGATGATTCATTTACAGGTCAAGATTTGTTTGTGAAGCTGAAACATTGATCAAGAGTTATCAAGACTGAGTGATATTTCTCCTCGGTGACAAGTGTATGTGTCCCTGAGTGCTGGTGTCTACTGGAGGTGTATATACCTGTCAAGTCTTAGCAAAATATATCAAGTATGCCATTTTGAGTCTGTTTCTGTCTGTCAGTCTCTGTTTCATTCATCTACCTTCATGAACGGTCACCCTATTGTTCTTTCATTTACTCTTCCTTCATCTCGTATCTCCTCACACTTCGATCATTCATCATCATCTTCTAATCTAACTCAATTATCCATATGAAGTTCCTCTCTCTCTCTCTCTCTCTCTCTCTCTCTCTCTCTCTCTCTCTCTCTCTCACCCTGCACCATACCCCACCCCTGCACCCTACCCCACCCCTGCACCCTACCCCACCCCTGCACCATACCCCACCCCTGCATCCTACCCCACCCCTGCACCATACCCCACCCCTGCACCATACCCCCACCCCTGCACCATACCCCACCCAATGTTAGGCGTCATTTAACACACATTGGGAGGCGTGGGTTGAATGATATACGAGGCTGTGTTGTGGTTTCCTTTAGGATGAAGAAAAAGGATTATTTTCACCCATGATGATTTGATATATTTTTTTTATGGATATTTAGTTGTTGTTGAGAGAGAGAGAGAGAGAGAGAGAGAGAGAGAGAGAGAGAGAGAGAGAGAGAGAGAGAGAGAGAGAGAGAGAGAGAGAGAGAGAATCATTACACTATCTCACATCTCTCACCTGTCATCTACCGTTTCCAAAATTATATCCTTAACCATCGCCAAGAAACAGTGAGGCATCAAGGGTGAGAGTCATGGGCGGTGGAGGTAGTGAGGACGACCATACAGTGTGGGGTGTGATGACGAGGGGGAGGAGAAGGAAAAGGTGGTGGGTGTTGTGGTGATGATGGTGGTGGTTGTGGTGGTGATGACGGTGGTGGTGGTGGTTGTGGTGATGATGGTGGTGGTCGTGGTGCTGGTGATGGTGGTGGTTGTGGTGGTGATGATGGTGGTGGTTGTGGTGGTGGTGATGATGGTGGTGATTGTGGTGCTGGTGGGGGTAGTTGTTATTGTGGTAGTTGTGTTGTGATAGTTGTGGCTCTAATAACAATTGCTTTTGTGAGAAGTAATGAGACAAAACCTTCTAATACCCAAAATAGCTCAATATGTACAGTGGCCCCATAGTCCTGTTGGGTCGATTATGGGGCACCCTTAATCAAACCAGTGACCCTTAGGACTAGAGACGAGTGATGTTTTTACTCGGCCACCGCACCCCTCGTACAGGCAGATGAAGAATAATCTAAGCTAAATCTGTCACTTACAGAGGCAGCCAGCACCCCCAGCTCAGCCAACTGAAGCGTCACACCTCACCTGCGGGGGAGAGAGAAAGTTACCTAATTAATGATGCTGATATATTTACCTGTCTGTTATAATTATCTATTTTTACACTAAAGTAATGTAGACATAAAAACACTTATTTTCACGACACACACACACACACACACACACACACGGGCCTCATGTAAACCACTGACCAAGGGGGATTCACCAGTTTATTAAAGTTGTGTTTGTGTGTACCTGTCAATGTCATGTGTACCTGTCAGTGTCATGTGTACCTGTCAGTGTCATGTGTACCTGTCAGTGTCATGTGTACCTGTCAGTGTCATGTATACTTATTCTTAGTGGCATTTTTGGTGAATAATTTAAGGTTAATTTGTTTCTGTTGAGTTCTTCCTTCCCTCCAGCTGTACAAATTAAGTTTTATTTATTTTTTTGTGTTTAATCTTGTTTCCCTTTATATTATCAATGTATTAATTCGCTTCTTGTCACAGGTAGATATTTTTTTCCATTTATTTATTTTTATCTCATATTTTCTTATTTCTTCTTCTTGTTTATATAAAGAAGAGAGAATTTATTTTCATCCCTTACAAAAGTTACATCACTGTGTTGGCACCATGTCAACCACACCCTTACTAACCCCCCCACCCCATGTCAACCACATCTTTCCTGTCACTTACGTCAGCCACACCCACCCTATCCTCACATCAACCACACCCCTCTTACCCCCCCCCAACATCAACCACACCCCTCTTACCCCCCCCCAACATCAACCACACCCCTCTTATCCCCCCTCCAACCACACCCCTACTACTCCCCTCACCAACCACACCCTTCCTACCCCCCCCCCACCTCCACACAAAACAAAACTAGTGCTTGATAAGATATTTTTTCTCCCTGCCATAGCGACAGTTTCGGCACACTCTTCCTTCATCGTCAGTTAAACTAAAAACACAACCATAAGTAGATGTAAGAACTCGGTTACGTAAATAAGATCCTTTAGAGAACAAAGAGTCTGTAGTATAAATGAACCTAAAACACACACACACACACACACACACACACACACACACACACACGACATAATGACTCACTGTGTAATATTCTTCCCCCAAAAAGTATCTTCACCCTACCGAGACAAGTGGTATTTATAGACTACAGGTGCCTCTAACTCCTGATGTATAATATCCTTAACCTAACCTAAACCTAACCAAACTTAACCAGACTAAACCAAACCAAACAAAACCTAACCTGACCTGACCTAACCTAACCTAACCTAACCTAAACCTAACCAAACTTAACCAAACTTAACCAGACTAAACAAAACCTAACCTGACCTGAACCTGAAGTTAAGAGTCATTAATTAATTTAGTGCCACTGTTAAACTTGATTCTAATCTTTTAAAATGTTAGTTTTTGTATAATGTAGTTTTACTGATACGTAATTTGTCTTAGTATGACTTATTGTGGGTAAAATAAGTATATATTAAATGCTTCCTCCAAAAGCGTGAATTTGTTACCAAAGTTAACAGTTAATTCAAGTATAATACTTCTGATAAACTTCCTACGGCTTATGTTTGAAGTAATGAATGTATGTATCTTTATATAATTTAGCTAAATATCTTTCTCGCCACAAACGGTCATCCCAACGATGATGAATAAACTCGTTTAGAAATACATCATTACTTCAGGACGAAATCGGACAGGTTTGCAACAGCTGTAACTCTTGAGGAGGGGACGGGTCATCTTTTCTCAGCTGAGGTAAAAGGCGCTATAGGTGTTTGTATTATTGTTCTACTGTATTCTTGGAGATGACGATAGATGCCTTGTCAATACTCCCAGACGAGAGACAACACAACACTCCACATCTTCGCTACAAGGTCACTCGTGTTGATGGTGGAGACTGACGAGACGGTATAAGGACTGTACATCCAGGTAATACAATAAGATTAACGCTCTCACAGGTTATGGTGGTTGACAGGGACTTGACGCCGACTATGATCTGTCTGTCTGTCAATAGAAGCTGGAGAGAGAATAACACGAGGAGTAGTTTCCGCGTTACAGGTGAAAATCCACGATCTAGTCATGGGTTCCTGAGCAGTGGTGACATATAGGAGTAGTTGGGAGGCAGACAGTGTTCAAGGTAAGGTTAGGTTAGGTTAGGTTAGGTTAGGTTAGGACTCCACGAACTGACAGGCTGCAATACCACAAGCTCACTCCCAGGAACTGAACAAGATAAAAGCCTTCGGGATATTGTTAGGTAGACGCAAGGAGAGATGGAAGAAGAGCCAAAACTGTATCCTACCTATTCTGAGGGGTGAGGGCTGAGGGGTAAGGGCTGAAGGCTAAGGGCTGAGAGCTAAGGGCTGAGAGCTAAGGGCTGAGAGCTAAGGGCTGAGGTCTGAAGGCTAAGGGCTGAAGGCTAAGGGCTGAGGACTAAGGGCTGAGAGTTAAGGGCTGAGAGCTAAGGGCTGAGGTCTGAAGGCTAAGGGCTGAAGGCTAAGGGCTGAAGGCTAAGGGCTGAGGACTAAGAGCTAAGGACTGAGAGAATTTCACCTTTATACTCTGGAAATAAACCGAGACATTGGCTAGTCTGTCTATAAAGAAAAAAAAGATTCCCCTCTGCAGCGGACAACCTTGATCAATATAGGAAGCGCAACCAACTAGACAGCGCCGGGGTTAGGTTTAGGTTAGGTTTAGGTTAGGTTAGGTTTAGGTTAGGTTTAGGTTAGTTTAGGTAAGGTTTAGGTTTAGGTTAGGTTAGGTTTAGGTTAGGTTTACGTTGGTTTAGGTTAGGTTTAGGTTAGGCTTAGGTTAGGTTTAGGTTAGGTTTAGGTTAGGTTTGGGTTAGGTTTGGGTTAGGTTTAGGTTAGGTTTAGGTTAGGTTTAGGTTGAGTTAGGTTGGGTTAGGTTTAGGTCATATGTGATTCAGTAAAGGTTAGTGACGTCATTTGAATTTTTGTCATGACGCAATCATTTCAGTTTTAATATTATTTAACCTCAAACAAATATATTGGGGTAATTCATTAATTGTATCTATATAATGTAGTCCCCCCTCCCCCCCCCCAAGGCTTTGATATGTGTAAAAATAGATTTCATGTTTGTTTTTTTTAATCTGTGTGTGTCGGGCTATGTGTGTGTGTGTGTGTGTGTGTGTGTGTGTGTGTGTGTGTGTGTGTGTGTGTGTGTGTGTCGGGCTATGTGTGTGTATGTGTGTGTGTATTACTCGCCGCCCAAAATCATCAGATATAATCATAGAGAAATATAATTAAATCAAAGTTCAATATTGTGTCCTGGAGGGGAGGGGGGGGGGGTTAATATCCCTACGAAGGCCTGTCTAATCCAAGTCATTTTCTACTATTTAAACACGAGACACCTAACGTTACCTAACCTAACCTAACCACACACAGGAGTCTACAATTTTTTTTTTTTTTTTTTTTTTGGGGGGGGGGGGGCATTAGTCCACCCGGGTACAGATCACTGACCCACATTAGGGCCTGGGGGGCGAAAATGTAAAAAAAAAAAATAATAATAATAATAATAATAATAATAATAATAATAATAATAATAAAGAACCATAAAGAAATACAAAAATTAAAAAAGATCAAGAGTGAGAAACAATATATGTATGTTGTGTTGTCAATAGTAAGAGAAACAATTGAGACCCTGCAGTTGTGTGTAAATGAGGCAGAAAGTCAGATCACATGTGGCAGCAGAGTCCACCATTAGACAACACATTATGCTTCCAACATCTTCCCAGGCGGTAGTACCTCCCTGTTTGGTAGCTGCTTAATACCTACTACCTTGTAAGTGAATTATTCTTGGCTCTGTAAACAAATCATCT
This sequence comes from Homarus gammarus, assembly GCA_958450375.1. Taxonomy (NCBI): domain Eukaryota; kingdom Metazoa; phylum Arthropoda; class Malacostraca; order Decapoda; family Nephropidae; genus Homarus; species Homarus gammarus. The sequence continues at coordinate 781,370 of CAUDMG010001635.1, read as the reverse complement.
GACCCCGTGAAGTGTGTCGGGCGGGAGGAAAAGAGCAGAAGAGTAATAATAACGGGAGGAAGAGACTAAAAAGATAACAATAACGGGAGGAAAAGAGTAAAACACAATAATGACCGGAGGAAAAAAGACTACAAAGATAACAATATGATAATCTCACAACAGGGAGATAAACGTAATTACACTGTAGACTACATAAATAATCCTGCAAGTCATTTAGCAACTCACTCGCGACATTTAAGGAGAGTCATGTGGGGAAGACTCGTGTATACTGTACCTATGAAATGAAATGAAATAGATAAAATAAATTAATGAAAAAATGAAATTAAAATAAAATAATAATAATAATAAAATATATAATAAACAAGTTAAATAAAATTAAATTAAATGAAAAATTAGAAAGTAACAGAATTGTGTTTTTGGAGTGACCAGAATTATGTATGTATGTATGTATGTATGTATGGATGTCTCTATCACCTTGGCCTCAGTGCTATACCCCTCACCTGTTGTTCAGTAATTGCATCCAACATTTTTCACACACTTCCAACATAGACTGAGTCCTTAGTTGTTTTGGTGTAATTGACTCGAGCTTCTAAAGACACTCGTGTTCATCCCGACTGTTCAATTTTATTCTGTGTTCAATTTTAATCTGATTCTGTTCAATTTTACTCCACTACCAATGTCCCTCGGTTTATTTTCACAGGCTGATTTATTACACGAGTTAACTCTTTAATCTACATCCAAATTGTTCACCTTTTTATAAACTACCAATTTGTGAACTTGTTGAAAATTGTTTTGGAGGTAAAGGTTGTGTTCTCTCGTCTCTGTCTGTCTGTCTCTTTTCTGTCTGTCTGTCTGTCTGTCTGCGTGTCTCTTGCCTGCCTGCCTGCCTCTTGCCTGCCTGTCTGTCTGTCTGCCTATATATATAGTTCTAGATATTCAATACATCAAAGGAGTTCCATTGTTGCGTTTATTCTTTGATCTTCAGAGATAATCTTTTATGGTAAATATTCCATGACATATTATAACTAATTAATATTCATGAGAGAATATTAATCCCGTGTGTAATATATTTATTCATGTGATTTGTAATTGAAAGCAAATAACCAAATTGACTTTACCTAAAATCCCAAAGAAAAATAACTGATAAACTGAGGAGAAAATATTTATTGAATGAAGTATTAACTTTTATTACGTGAATTGGAGGGTGACCTGAGGTTCGAGGATAACCTTAGCTCATACTTAATAGAGAGGAAGACTACTAGTTAAGAAATACCAAGCGGAAGAACATTATAATACCTCCCAGCAATTGTATATACCAGCTTGAATATACCCACCATGACATGACAGCGTCGAGGAAGGTAAAACACAAGACATTACTGCCTCAAGATGTCTAAGGCAGCTCTTTCCCCTTTACAGTCTTGTTTAGCTGTACGTGTCTCTAGTGTTTTTGGTGGGAAATATTCTCTTGGTATCAGCGGGTCAGTTATCTCCTCTCGCTATCGGGGATTGTAAGCTCTCTTTTACCCCAACCGAGAGATAAGTCTTCTTCCGATGCAGCTGAGAGAAGGAGTCTTGGAGGAACGAGGTGTCTCTCTCTCTCTCTCTCTCTCTCTCTCTCTCTCTCTCTCTCTGTCTGTCTGTCTCTTTCTCTCTCTCTCTCTCTCTCTCTCTCTCTCTCTCTCTCTGTCTCTCTAATATTTCGTTTTATTAGTAGAAGTATTATTTCTGTATGTATGTATGTATGTATGTATGTATATATGTATGTACAGGGTATATATCATTAACAATTTTCTCAACAAATTTAGGAAAAATAAATAAATACTTCCCTGACTAAATCAACATATTCTACATAACCTGTGAATAATGTATAACAATTACTATTCACTACATAATCTAGTAACGTTGCAGTAAACTTAAGTTCTCATGAGATTATTCTTTTTTTGTAGTCAGCTGCTAGTTACTTATGTAGATTAGTGCTACATTAACAGATACAAAATGTGATGTGTTTAAATAAATCTAAATTTCTGTATATTTCTTTTTTTATAATTTAAAGTTTAATTTATATAAGGACAATGTTGTTGACAATAGGGAATATATTATAAATGAACAGTATCGTTACCAACCTAAACTATCCTAACCTAACCTGACCTGACCTGACCTAACCTGACCTAACAGGATGATTATTCATAAGTAACGACAGAAAGAGACAGACAAACAGAAAACACACACACACACACACACACACACACACACACACACACATAGTATATATTGGTTTATCCTTTTTTCACGTTTTCTCTTTTTGAAGTTATTGAACAAAAATAAAATCCAATAACCTTAACAAATAAAAAAACAAACACGAAAACACAGATACAAAATGAATCCGACAAATAAATTCTTCCTATAATTGTTTTCCTTATATAGAGTCATTTATTCCCAGACACACACACACACACACACACACACACACACACACACACACAGTACCAGGACCTAAGGTGTAAATTTGCATCTCTCTCTCTCTCTCTCTCTCTCTCTCTCTCTCTCTCTCTATACCTCACACCTTTAAGCTAATCGAGTACACGACTCCAGGTAATTAAGGTATAGTTTGGGAATCTGAATAAAAGTATAAAAGTATATGACATTATCTCGAGAGTTTTATAGTGTGTATTGATGTCTCGTTAAGAAACTACAGAAAAAAGTACAAAAACAACATTATTAGGTTAGGTGACGGGGGGGGGGGGGAGGGGTGATCAAAATGAGCCAATCAAGGAGGCTGTTGTTGACTCTCCCTCCAACAACTCCCCTCCAATATCTATAATACTCCTCCACCACTCCCCTCCCTCCACCACTCCCCTCCCTCCACCACTCTCCTCCCTCCACCACTCCCCTCCCTCCAACACTCCCCTCCCTCCAACACTCTCCTCCCTCCACCACTCCCCTCCCTCCACCACTCCCCTCCCTCCACCACTCCCCTCCCTCCAACACTCCCCTCTCTCCAACACTCCCATCCCTCCACCACTCCCTTCCCTCCACCACTCCCCTCCCTCCAACACTCTCCTCCCTCCACCACTCCCCTCCCTCCAACACTCCCCTCCCTCCAACACTCCCCTCCCTCCACCACTCCCCTCCCTCCACCACTCCCCTCCCTCCAACACTCCCCTCCCTCCAACACTCCCCTCCCTCCACCACCCCCCTCCCTCCACCACTCTCCTCCCTCCACCACTCCCTTCCCTCCACCACTCCCCTCCCTCCACCACTCTCCTCCCTCCACCACTCCCCTCCCTCCAACACTCCCCTCCCTCCAACACTCTCCTCCCTCCCTCCACCTCCTCATGTCCCCAACCTAAGGGACATTTGTCTCACGGTCACGGCCTGGATGATGGACCAACCATTACAGGATTTTATGTGGCGAGTGACCGTCGGTAATGTGTGTGTGTGTGTGTGTGTGTGTGTGTGTGTGTGTGTGTGTGTGTGTCAAATCTATATACCAATGTCCTCACCACTCTCTCTCTCTCTCTCTCTCTCTCTCTCTCTCTCTCTCTCTCTCTCTCTTATCTTCTCTTCTCTTATTCATGTTCCTTTAATAAATGTCTTCTGTCTCCTCCTATTTTTTTTATTTTTGCTAATTTTCCTTCTTCTTCTCCTCCTCCTCGTATTACCACCCCCACCCTCCCCCCCCCCCTCACACCCCTATTTATACCGCCATTTTAAGTGTTTTTCCCTTGTCTTCCTCCCACTACTCTCTATTAAGTCACACACACACACACACACACACACACACACACACACACACACACACACACACCAAGAAAGAACCTAACCTAACCTTACACCATAATTTTGATCTAAATATAAATTATTCCCTTAAATACTCTACAATCTTTAATAATTATCTTAAAACACAAAAATTATCAGACTCAAAAACACCACTAAAATATTCTACTACACTAAACTTATTGAGGATTCCTGGTTTTGTCAATGACCCACATCAGGGCCTGGGGGATGATGATGATGATGATGATGATGATGATAATGATGATGATGATAAAGAAATACAAACATGAAAAAAAAGATCAATAGTGAGAAACAATATATGTATGTTGTGTTGTCAATAGTAAGAGAAACAATTGAGACCCTGCAATTGTGTGTAAATGAGGCAGAAAGTCAGATCAGCAACCTGGGACTTGGATGTGGCAGTCAGGGTCCACCATTAGACAACACATTATGCTTCCAATATCTTCCCAGGCGGTAGTACCTCCCTGTTTGGTAGCTGCTTACTACCTACTACTGGTTAGGTTAGGTTAGGTTAGGTTAGATGGAGGGTAAGGAGGAGAATGGGGGAGTGAGGAGTGGAGGAGAGTTGGAGGAGGTGGAGGAGAGAAGGGGGGGGTGAGGAGAGGGTTTGGGAGAGGAGGAAGAGGATAAACAGAAGAAGGAGGAGGAGGAGAGAAAAGGGAAGGGGTTGAGCACGAGGAGGGGGAGAAGAAGGAAGAGGAGGTGATGAAGAAGAGGGAGAAGGAGGTGGAAGATGAAGAATAAGGAAGACGAAGTGTTAATAACTCTCCTACCTGTGTGTGTTAAAATACTACACATCAACTAGTAACACTGATGAAAATATTTAATAAAAGTATAAAAAAAATATATAAAATCATACAAATAAAAATAAAAAAGTTACTTCAAAATGTCTGCACAATAAAAGACCTTGTGTGACCTCGTGTGACCTCGTGTGACCTATGACCTCGCCGTCCTGAACCCCAGTGTGACCCTGACCTCACTTGTGTAAATGTAAACAAAGTGTAAAGATTTGGTCCTATCTTTATGGCGCCGTAAAAATTTTAAATAAAACTGTCTATTATTGCCAGAATATTATATTGACATTCTCGTATATTTGCCCAAGAGCTATACCTGTCTCTGTCTGTCTGTCTGTCATACACCAACACCCCGTAGCAGCCACCATCACAACAACCTGAATGCATTTCTAACTCTCGTATATCACGGTGAAGAAGGCAGCGGGCTCACAGACCTATATCGTTAAAACCGGAATACATTTTACTCTCTCTCTCTCTCTCTCTCTCTCTCTCTCTCTCTCTCTCTCTCTCCTCAACCCACTTTTCTCCCCTTCCATCACTCGCCACTCCACCTACCACTCTTTACTCAACTCTTAACCCACTTTCTCATCTTCGTCCCCATCTACTGCTGTACTTCCCCGTCGTCGCCTCCGTCACCAGCGTATTCCTACCCCCCCCCCCCCCCTTGCCCCACACGTGTCACGGATGAATAGAAGCGCGATGCCTAATTGGGTCTTCATCATCATACACACTGAGTCTCCTCCACAAATACCAAAAAATCTTGTTTTTCTCATGGAAGGATTTTTTTTTTATATTCCTTCTCGGTGTTTGTCTCAGAAAGGCAGCAAAAAATATTTATTTGTAGTAATCTTTTTTAAAATCAACTAACCATTAACTCCAGTTCTTTAGTTATGTTCTGTTTCTTTGCGTCAACTGTGCTTAATATAATGACAGTGTTCCCGCTAGTGACTGCTGGGGAGGTAGACCTTCAACAGACGAGGGCATTGAACCAGACGATTCTCTATAAACAAACTTGGGTCCACTACGATGAGTGGCAGTATTGTGGGCGTATTATTTGGTACTCCGAGACACAGCATCTAACACTCAAGTTGTTTCTTTGATGATGAGATAATTTACAAGAATGAGATTTAATACAAAGAAAAATATTAACGAAGTAGAACAAAAGTTAAAAAAATTCCATAGAAGCATATTTCACCCCCGCGAGATCTATGTTATTTCGTGGATATTAACAACAAAAACAGTTTATATCACCACAAAATCATTATTTACTTGTGTGTTCCTCACTCCAAAAAACTATCTTCACGGAGGGTGATCGATGAATTCCAAAATGAACACTGTGACTCCTGTTGTCTCGGTAAGGTTGTCAAAATCCTTCGTCCGTTATGTCATATTGTCTCACACAAAATGGTTTAACATTCTTTTTGGGAGAGAGTTTCCCGGGTAGTAACTTTATATTCATTGATGCTAATACATAAAATACATAAAGAATACAGTAAATGAGACTACAGATACTGACCACTACAGTTAGACCAAAACAAACTTGATCCCTATAGAAAAAACTGCTAGCCGTATGCAGGTTTGGCTAAGACAACGAACGCCAGACTAAACCTAACCTAACCAAAACAAATACAACTGTTATGATATATTACCATTTTAAGAAACATTTAATACGTAATATAACACAACAATAACTTTCAATATATACCATTTATTTATATTATAAGAAACCCCCTAATCTAAAAATCATGTTCCAACACTTTTCAAGATGGTTCCAACACTTTTCAAGATGGTTCCAACACTTTCAAGATGGTTCCAACACTTTCAAGATGGTTCCAACACTTTCAAGATGGTTCCAACACTTTCAAGATGGTTCCAACACTTTCAAGATGGTTCCAACACTTTCAAGATGGTTCCAACACTTTTCAAGATGGTTCCAACACCTTCAAGATGGTTCCAACACTTTCAAGATGGTTCCAACACTTTCAAGATGGTTCCAACACTTTCAAGATGGTTCCAACACTTTCATAAGATAGTCAAGGTTTTCATAAAGGATCAAACATTTTTATAGCGAACGTGAGGCATATCCACCGATCTTCCCGTGATAGTGGTGACGTGTAGAGCTCGAGAGGAGCGTGAGTTAGGGAGGAAGGGGCCAGATACTGCTTGAGTGGTTCGGCGCCTGATCTATCTTGTGGTAAAACAATTCAGGGAAGGTTGGCCAGGTGGTGTGACTGATGACAGAGGGGAGAGAGAGAGAGAGAGAGAGAGAGAGAGAGAGAGAGAGAGAGAGAGAGAGAGAGAGAGAGAGAGAGAGAGAGAGAGAGCCATGACAGAAACTCATATAGAACAAAACTCTCGTTCTTTCTGACTACCACTTACGACACCTTGCCCTCCTTCATGACACCTCAGCCTCCCTCTGCTCATGACACCCTACATGACACAGCATAACAGTTGTATATATGAACACACACACACACACACACACACACACACACACACACACACACATGAATAACAAAGCTGTGCCTGTATAATTAAGTACACCATTATCACCAGTATGTTAGTATACACTCTGGCTCACACGGCCATTGTGACTAACAAGTACCTTGATTATTCACTAGATTATGTCACTTGAATCATTATAAACGATTAACAACAACAACAACAACAACAACAACAACAACAACAACAATAATAACAACAACAACAACAAGAACAACGACAACAACAATAATAACAACAACAACAACAAGAACAACGACAATAATAACAATAAAAAATATTCCTAACAACAACAACAACAACAACAACAACAACAACAATAATAATAATAATAATAATAATAATAATAATAATAATAATAATATTAACAATAATACTAATACTACTATTAATAATAATTATAATAATAATAACACCTCAACCAACAAGATTAAAACATTACTGGTAAAATACAACTCAACAAGCCAGCGGTTTATTTTTTCTCTTTTAACCAACATCAAGTTTTAACACCGAGAAAAAAAAATAGTAAATAGCAGGTAGGAGATGAGCGAGGATGCTAATTAACAGTGTTTAAAGTAGACAGGTGAACCGGGATAGTGTTAATAGAAAGGGCATAAAGTGTTATACCACGATAAAAACATAGGTGTATATTTAGACAAGGTTATATCGCGGTGGCTAGAGGTACTCGGGGTGATCGATGAGTTTCAGAATGAACACTGTGACTCCTGTAGTCTCGGTAGGGTTGTCAAAATCCTTCGTCCGTTGTGTCATATTTTTTCAACACAATTTGGTATTGATAATTTTTTTGTTTAGTGATTTCACACACACGCAAACACAGACCTGTGGCGTCCCCCAAGGCACCAAGATGGGACCACTATGCTCCCTTATGCTTATCAATGATGCTCCAAGAGAAACCCCTGCTCACTGGAAATAATCGACGACTCCACCATTGGGATCAGTGTCAACAATTCTGCTCCCGACTGTACCGCCCTTCAGGATTTATTGAACAGTCTCCAAAACTGGGTCACCAACAACCACGTCACCATCAACCATAAGACCATGGTTATGCACATCAACCTCTCCTCCGACGTTGTTCCACCCCTTCCATTACTTTAGGTCCCAACACACTCCAGGTTGTAGACTCCACTAAGCTCCTCGGCGTCACCAAAGATAACAAACTAAATTGGAAAACTCACGTCAGTGAAGTTGTCAAATCCTCCAGTTTCCGTCTCCACCTCCTCCGCCGACTCAAGTCCCTTGGAGTTCCTGGCCCGAGCTCCTCAGTGTTTACTCAACACTCATACTTCTCAAGCTTACCTATGCCTCCCCTACCTGGTCTTCCTCCCTAAATGCCACACAGCGTAAACACCTAGAAAAAGTGCAAAAGATGGCATGCAAGATTATTCTCTCCCCTTCCTACTCCACATATCAAGAAGCGCTCAACACACTGATCCTCTCTGCTCTCTCTGACCATCACCACGACCTCATCTGCAAATTTGATGGGAAGCTTCTGCACCATCCTCGACACCGGCTCCTACTACCACCCGAGATCCCTCGTCCGAGAATCGCTGTTCGACACCACAACTGCATCCAGCCCATACGAGCATGAATGATCGCTATAAGAACAGCCCAGTCCCAACCATTGTAAAAATTATCAATAACTTGTAATCAACCAGTGTATTCACTCCCAGTAAATACTACTTCTTGCACTGTCACTATGTTGAAATGCCCTGTAGTTTGACCTTCTCTCCACCTAGTTATTATATATCATATTTGTATCACTTATGTTACTTGTATATTAATTGTCAATCAAGAGACCCATTCCCCAATTATGTAACTGTAAATTTTCAGCCTTCCCTCTGCCATTACACACAAACACACACCCGCGTTACCAAAAAGCCACAGTTTCTATTTGAGGGTAAATAATAAAGATAATATTTATTCTGTTAATTCAGGTTTACAGACAGTAGGAAGAACTGTTTTTATTTTATATTTAATTTACGGATTTATTCTTATTTGGGCTATAAAGCATATTTGGGTGTAGCTCCTCGTGGTGTTGGACGAGAGTAAATACCTCACAGAGAGAGAAAAGGTGAGAGAGAGAGAGAGAGAGAGAGAGAGAGAGAGAGAGAGAGAGAGAGAGAGAGAGAGAGAGAGAGTCTCAGGTCACCTTCACCGTTCACCCTCAAGGTGGTGGCAGTGAAGGAGTGCCACCACCACACAGGCAGCTAGTTGTCAGTGCCGCCACCACACCTGAGAGTGATCTGCCAGGCGCTATTGTGTAAAACGCCAAGAGCAGACACGAAAGACATCAGGCACTGAACTCTTGAGGTTTAAGATACTAGGCACTAAGAGTGATAGGAATTTAAGGTGCCACCTGCAGAGATCTAGGGTGCCAGGTGTTGTGATTAAACAATGTACCGGTTGCTGTGATTTAGGTGCCACACGCTGAGAGACAGTGAAAACAGGCACTGAGATATAAGAAGTTAGGAACTAAGATTTACGGCGCTAGGAATAAATATCAATGATCAGGTGCTAGATGTTGAGATTAGAGTGCCAAGAACTGAGAGCTAGTGCCAGGTGCTGAGAGTTAGTGCCAGGTGCTGAGAGTTAGTGCCAGGAGTTGGTGCCATGTGCTGAGAGTTAGTGCCAGGTGCTGAGATTAGAGTCCAGGTGCTGAGATTAGAGTCCAGGTGTTGAGTTAGTGCCGGGTGCTGAGATTAGAGTCCAGGTGCTGAGTTAGTGCCAGGTGCTGAGATTAGAGTCCAGGTGCTGAGATTAGAGTCCAGGTGCTGAGTTAGTGCCAAGTGCTGAGAGTTAGTGCCAGATGCTGAGATTAGAGTGCCAATTGCTGAGAATTAAGAGTGCGAGATGCTGAGAGTTAATAGGTAGCGAAAAAAAAAAACAATGAATAGGAAATGTAATAAAAATTATAACATAGGAGAAGACACAAGAATAGAAGGAAGATGAAAGGAAGAAACTAAGTAACATTAAGTGAAGAAAAACAGAGATTCAGGAATTACAGAAAATGAGAATAAACGAAAACAAAAAGAGAAGGAAGGTGATAGGGTGATGGAAGGAGATAGAGGAAGGAGGCAAAGGAAAAGAATAAACAAGTGGATAAGAAATGGAGGTATGGGATAACAGATGAACGAAGCGAATGAGAGAGAGAGAGAGAGAGAGAGAGAGAGAGAGAGAGAGAGAGAGAGAGAGAGAGAGAGAGATTCCTTCCAATACTCTCACAGGCAAGATGAAATCAGATCCGTTCATTAACCTTATTGTGGGGTCCTGTACTGGGCTCTAACGTCACAAGAACACAAGTGGTAATGTTATCCTTCCCGAGTGATGACATAGGTTAGATTAGGTTAGGTTAGGTTAGGTTAGGTTAGGTTAGGTTAGCCAAAAAGTTATCATCACTCGGATCACACAACTGCCGGTGTTAATGGTAGCCAGACCAACTCTCTCAGGAACGTCTAAATATTTATCTTTTCGAAGAGTCAGTCGAAGGATGTCAAATACTGTTTATGGTAACAACTTTACTCTTTATTCAGGATTTATCAATAATTACCTTAAGTGATTTTAGAGGCGAGGTTGGTATTACATTTTACCAATACGTTTTATATCATCATCATCATCATCACCATCATCATCATCATCATCACCATCATCATCATCATCTTATTATTTTGTGAAGTGAGTTGGACGTGGTAATATTAGCATGAATAATATGTAGCGTGGTAGAGTGAAAGTACAATATTTGAAGACGCTGTGTTATATATAGTTTAGTGTGTTAGTTAATACCTGGTGTTAAGTAGTTTAGTGTGTTAGTTAATACCTGGCGTTAAGTACTGTAGCAGCCTTACTCTGAACCATCCCAGGTGTTATCCGCTCCAAGGTGAGGCGGATGTCCGGTGCTAAGTAACGTCGCTACAGGTAAGTGACCAGCCCAGCCCAGCCCAGCCCAGCACAGGTAAGACCCACTAGCCCAGCTATCTTGGGTCCTACCTCTATCGTTAACACTGTACACCCAAACGTCCTGAACCATCGCCGTCTCCTGTGCGGTCAGATATTTTACAGGCGTCAGTTCAAGAGGAGACTTATCACCTTAAGACCATTTGGGAAGCACAATTATACTTCAGTGCATGTGGAGGGGTTCATGGGGGGGCCTTATTGGTGTGAGGTGTGTGAGGTTTACTGTGGACATATGAATGATGAGGCCATGACAGAGGTATGTTTGGGCAGCCAGATCTTAATATGTAAAGATGTATGATGAAGCGACTAATACATCATTACTGAAACGAGATAGTGTGTGTGTGTGTGTGTGTGTGTGTGTGTGTGTGTGTGTGTGTGTGTGTGTGTGTTACTTGATCATGTTAAGTGTATATTATCTTCCGCCTCAACCTCGAGGCTTAACACATAATAATTCTAAACAATAAACAATAAGACTTGGAATTGCCCCTTGTGTTGAAGACCAAACAAGCAATACAGTAGTTCATCTTAGTATGATTTACTTATTGAAGAAACTGAAGGCTGATAATATCTTCTGTACAAACGAAGGAAAGCTTTAATTCGCAATACTTCAACAGCTTAAAACTTAACTAACGTGTCGGTAAAACATTTAAAATAGTTAAGCTTATGAAGAAACAAAGGAGTGTTCTGTCTACCGCTTGAGATGAACTTTAGTGTGGATCTGTAATATATATTTAACAACAAATCAGACCCCAAAACAACGCTTATACTGTGCGTCGTGTTTGTGTTATAGAGACCAATGAAGGAGTGTTTCGTCTGGCTAAAATACTTGTGGTTACTGAATATCCCCAGAGTCATTTTAATAGTAAACATTAGAATATTTTAGGAATCATTTTCGTCAGCTCACACTTGTATTCTCACACTCAGGTAATCTTCAACTCATACAGAGATAATTTAAACAACTCTCTAATTACTTAATGGTATAATAACCGAGTAATTAGTACACTTAACAATTAATTAGATGAGGAAACACCAATAATTTAAAGCCAACATAATTAAATCTTCTAAGTTATCACCTTAATAGGAATTTACACGTGAACAGTTGGCCAATGATTTTACTCTGGCGGTGCCCCTGAGTGATGTCACCTGGCTCGCTCACCCCCCGGCAGGAGCTTCTGCAGGAGATGATAGCAAACTCGAGTACCTGATCAATTACGGAGGCGAGTGTTGGTGAGTGTTGGAGAGACGAGTGTTGGCGAGTACTGGTGAGTTTGGGAGAGACGAGTGTTGGCGAGTGTTGGAGAGACGGACTGTGTTGGGGTGTTGGTTTATTGATTGAAACAGTTCATTTACCCAGAAAAAACACCACCACAACCACCATCCACCCTCTCCACACCCCCCATTCTCCCTCACTCTCACCTCCTCCACCCAGCACCCTCATAACACCCACCACTCTCACATCCGCCCACCACCGATAGTGCACGTCAGAGAGGTCTTGGGGCGCCAGCTGGCAGTCACCCAGAGGCGCCACCCTGTGTATTTTGACCACCATGACGTGCTGACACCGTAGACGTGATGATGTGACGTGTTGTGTCGTGATGATGTGACGTGTCGTGTCGTGTTGGCGTGTCGTGTCGTGTTGGCGTGTCATGTCGTGTCGGACGGCTGCAACACACAACAACTAAGAGGAGGATCACCGAGCAGTAACTCCCAAGATGCTGTGTTGACAATTGTGATAGTTACTGTATATAATCACTACCACTACAGGATGAAAAGACTCCCATAGGCCTCCACAATAGTCTGTCTCTAGCTTTTACTTTTTCCTCACCTCCAAAACTTCCCTACTTCGTCTCATCATTCCCTACTTCGTGTCATCATTCCCTACTTCGTGTCATCATTCCCTACTTCGTGTCATCATTCCCTACTTCGTGTCATTATTCTCTACTTCGTGTCATCATTCCCTACTTCGTGTCATCATTCCCTACTTCGTGTCATCATTCCCTACTTCGTGTCATCATTCCCTACTTCGTGTCATCATTCCCTACTTCGTATCATCATTCCCTACTTCGTGTCATCATTCCCTACTTCGTGTCATCATTCCCTACTTCGTGTCATTATTCCCTACTTCGTGTCATCATTCCCTACTTCGTGTCATCATTCCCTACTTCGTGTCATCATTCCCTACTTCGTATCATCATTCCCTACTTCGTGTCATCATTCCCTACTTCGTGTCATCATTCCCTACTTCGTGTCATCATTCCCTACTTCGTGTCATCATTCCCTACTTCGTGTCATCATTCCCTACTTCGTGTCATCATTCCCTACTTCGTGTCATCATTCCCTACTTCGTGTCATCATTCCCTACTTCGTGTCATCATTCCCTACTTCGTGTCATCATTCCCTACTTCGTGTCATCATTCCCTACTTCGTGTCATCATTCCCTACTTCGTGTCATCATTCCCTACTTCGTGTCATCATTCCCTACTTCGTGTCATCATTCCCTACTTCGTATCATCATTTATCTCACCGATTTTCTTTCTTTTTTTGTTATATATCTTACAAATCCATCTATGAACCTTCACTCCACCGCTGATTGGTTAATGCTATTTGGTCTGGCCACTTGAGGTCCTTTGTCCAACGTGGTCCAGAGATCATTAATCACAGATGGTTACAAATAAGGGAGACAGGAAGCTTGTTGGCGCCTTGGGTACGAGAGAAGAGAAGAGAAGAGAAGAGAAGAGAAGAGAAGAGAAGAGAGATCCCAGTGGTGCTCTACAGGCTATATTCTAAAACTAATTTACTACCATGATTTTTAGGGCTACACCTGCACGCTACACCTCACCACCCCTTCAGTATCATGTGTGTGTGTGTGTGTGTGTGTGTGTGTGTGTGTGTGTGTGTGTGTGTGTGTGTGTTTTGGGGAATGTTATGATAATAGCCCTGTGTAAAATAAAAATATAAAACTGTTTAGCCCCGCCAAAAGAAAAATCTCTAATGGCAAAAGTTTTTATACTCTCTCTCTCTCTCTCTCTCTCTCTCTCTCTCTCTCTCTCTCTCTCTCTCTCTCTCTCTCTCTCTCAATTCAACCCGTTCATAAACACCGAATATCTACAATTTGTATTCATTTCTCCATTAGTGAAGGGGTGAAGGGAGAGGGTGGAGTGGGTGAGTGGGTGGGGGGGTGAAGGGAGTGGGTGGGGTGGGTGAGAGGGGTGGGACTATAACTTGTTCCAATGTAATATACAGCTCAACATCACCTCCCATTAATATATGATTCTCGCCCTTGTCGCCCTGGTTGGGGAACTGATTTTTTTTTTTTTTTTTACTAATATGATAAAAATAACTTAGTATCATTTCTATGTTACCGTGAAATAATTATCCTTATCTTATTATGTTTAACTTTGTGGGATATATACCTGAATCAAACACGTATATTATTACCTATTATAAAATCAATGTAATATAGCGTTGTATAGTCTAGCCTCTCCTACCCCCTCTGAGATGAATAAAATCCTCTGGCGTTAATTAAATAAAATATTCAAAGTGGCGTCCGAGCATGTATGTATGTATGTATGTATGTATGTATGCATGTATGTATGTATGTATGTACGTATGTATGTATGTATGTATGTCTTCAATTATCACCATTAAAATCATCATCATCATTTCTTCTTGTTTTTGCAAAGAGGAGAAAGAGTAATGATGACCAGGGTGTAATTGGGCAGAAAAATAACAATGTGAAAACTATAAGGCTCAGGGAACAAGCACACAGAGAGAGAGACTAATGGTTCAAACACACAATAGCTCTTAAGCTCCGGGTAATTGAAGTGATTGTTACAGCCTTTAGATCCACAAAATGTAAAAAAAAAAAAAAAATATTGAAGAATTATAAGAAAACGTAACTTAATGTGATATGAAAGTGTATAAAAAATATATTCGGTCAGTATAAATTAGGGTTAGGTTAGGTGTGAGGTTAGGTTAGGTTAGGTTAGGTTAAGTGTTGTGTTAGGTTAGGTTAGGTTAGGTTAAACAGAACACAAGAATTCGTTAATCAACAAATTCTTTCCCTCAGAACAAACTACCAGACCAGGAGAGAATAAATTAGTTTATTTTAGCCAACAGATAAGAAATATATTCAGGATTTTTCAGTTTATTTCACCTAACCTAACCTAACCTCACATAACATAACCTAACCTCACATAACCTCACCTCACCTCACCTCACCTAACCTAACCTAACCTCACATAACATAACATAACCTAACCTAACCTAACCTCACCTAACCTCACCTCACCTAACCTAACCCAACCTTCCTGGCATCACTACAGGTCTGAGTATCCAAAAATCAAATCACCATGTCGTTAACTATCCCCAAAGTACTGTACATCCTTGACCCCTAACAGTGCCTTTGATATTGCCAGGGGAAGATAACCTCTACTGATATGTAAAGTCCACACGTGTAATTATTAATTCCTCTCATTTATTTTTCATTCAATAAAGACTAAATGAAAAAAGTATAACTCTTACACCGTCATAAAGGTAATGGAAACTTTTCGAGAGGGGGAGACAACAGGTAACATAACAAACCTCAGGTAAGAATCATGGAAAATTACAGGTAACCTAACAAACCTCAGGTAAGAATCATGGAAAATTACAGGTAACATAACAAACCTCAGGTAAGAATCATGAGAAATTACAGGTAACCTAACAAACCTCAGGTAAGAATCATGGAAAATTACAGGTAACATAACAAACCTCAGGTAAGAATCATGGAAAATTATTATCGTTTCATCAAATCAAAACAAATGGCTGGACAAATGGTGGGACAAATGGGTGGACAAATGGTGGGACAAATGGCTGGACAAATGGCTGGACAAAATCACAACTATCATCACAACCCAACCAAGTAGATGAATCCTTAGGACACAATATGAGACATCAATCACAATATCCTTAAGTGATGATGAGTTATTAAGGACGCGTGTACAAGGAGCGGCAGGTGAGTCAGGAGGAGGAGGAGGAGGAGGAGTTAAGGATATCCTATTCTAAGATGAGATCCTTCAGGGTGTATGGAGGTGAGGAAGAAGGAGGGGGGTGCTTGGAGGTGAGGGAGGAGGGGTGAGGGGGTGCTTGGAGGGGGAGAGGGAGGTGTGAGAGACAGTACCGTACACTTTAAGAGGAAAGGAAGAAAACATTTTACAAGAACTAATTAAAAAAAAAATCTCACTATAATTATTTTCCCATCTACACCATCAGCCTCGCCACTAGTCCAACATCCACACGAACATACAACATCCACACGAACATACAACATCCACACGAACATACAACATCCACACCATACCAATCAAAATACATCCCATCGCGTTGTGAAATTAAATCAACACTCAATATACATCTAACAGACGAACCATAGTTAATTAGCTGTACTGTTACACACACACACACACACACACACACACACACACACACACACACAGTATATACACAATACGCTTTGTCTCTTTATACATACAAATTGCTATACATATATGAATACATTGCAAACGCGGTGAAACATTAATACCTAAACTACGTAACTTTATTAAAACCAGGCATATATATAACGGGATATATACGTGTATTTGGGTAGTATATTGAAGTTTATATGTATATTTGGGTATATATGTAGTATTTTTGTATACATTATAGATAATTAATATATCATCATCAACATGTTAAAAGATTTATACTGAAATATTCATGACAGGAAGTTTGTGACGTTAAATTGTGAATGATACAGCAGCAGACACAGCCCTCACCACACACACACGGCCCTCACCACACAGCCCTCACCACACACACACAGCCCTCACCACACAGCCCTCACCACACACACACAGCCCTCACCACACACACAGCCCTCACCACACACACAGCCCTCACCACACATACAGCCCTCACCACACAGCCCTTACCACACACAACCCTCACCACACACAGCCCTCACCACACACAGTCCTCACCACACAGCCCTCACCACACACAGCCCTCACCACACACCTCACCACACACAGCCCTCACCACACACAATCCTCATCACACGCAACCCTCACCACACACAGCCCTCACCCCACACAGCCCTCACCACACAGCCCTCACCACACACACACGGCCCTCACCATACAGCCCTCACCACACACAGCCCTCACCACACACAGCCCTCACCCCACACAGTCCTCACCACACACAGCCCTCACCACACACAGCCCTCACCCCATACAGCCCTCACCACACACAGCCCTCACCACACACAGCCCTCACCACACACAGCCCTCACCACACACAGCCCTCACCACACACAACCCTCACCACACACAGCCCTCACCACACACAGTCCTCACCACACAGCCCTCACCACACACAGCCCTCACCACACACAGCCCTCACCACACACAGCCCTCACCACACACAGCCCTCACCACACACAGCCCTCACCACACACAGCCCTCACCCCACACAGCCCTCACCACACACAGCCCTCACCACACACAGCCCTCACCCCACACAGTCCTCACCACACACAGCCCTCACCACACAGCCCTCACTACACACAGCCCTCACCCCATACAGCCCTCACCACACACAGCCCTCACCACACACAACCCTCACCACACACAGCCCTCACCACACACAGCCCTCACCCCACACAGTCCTCACCACACACAGCCCTCACCACACAGCCCTCACCACACACAGTCCTCACCCCACACAGTCCTCACCACACACGGCTCCTGGGCCACAGTGAGGGCTAAGAGACATCCTGGGCCACAGTGAGGGCTGAGAGACAGACCCTAGGCCACACTGAGGGCTAAGACAGACCCTGGGCCACACTGAGGGCTGAGATGAAGAAAAAAACGTGAAGAGCCTCCCCATGTTTCTCTACTTCACTTGGGACCCGCCAGATGGCTCTCTCTCTCTCTCTCTCTCTCTCTCTCTCTCTCTCTCTCTCTCTCTCTCTCTCTCGGACATCCTTAAGTGAGGAACAGTATGGCAGAGGAGGAGGGGAGGTAAGGGTGTTGTGGGGGAGGGAGTGGGGGAGGGGAAGGGTGAGAGGCTATGGGGAGGGGGTAAAGGGGGAGAAAAAAGGGATGATGGTCTACGGAAGGGAGTGAGGGGGAAAGAATAGGGAGGGAGAGAAAAGGGAGAAAAGTTTACATAGAGGGAGAGAAAGCCAATCTATTGTTTATATTCAGGGTTGATGTTGCATTGTGGGTCAGTGGAGAGAGAGAGAGAGAGAGAGAGAGAGAGAGAGAGAGAGAGAGAGAGAGAGAGAGAGAGAGAGAGAGAGAGAGACCAAACATCATCAGATAGTGTACAAACTCATTAAAACACCATTAAAACACTACAACAAAACAAGTAAGGTAAAAACCACTAAATTACGTAAATAAAAACCAAATTAAAAACTACGGATAATCTAAACTTTTTTTTTCTTAATTGTCTAATGAAGAAAGACGAAAAAGCAAGAATTATGTTTTTCTTCTCGACTGTGAAATAAGCCACATTTTCTTGCGTCATAAATAAGCCACATTTTCTTGCGTCATAAATAAGCCACATTTTCTTGCGTCATAAATAAGTCACATTTTCTTGCGTCATAAATAAGCCACATTTTCTTGCGTCATAAATAAGCCACATTTTCTAGCGTCATAAATAAGCCACATTTTCTTGCGTCATAGTTACCAATTTATTCCGTTTCCCTCGGTGTTGACGCAGTGTTGTGTATACATTGCGTTAGAGGCAAAATATTTCAACAATGATTGCGTCTTTAAGCCTTGAAACCATTATTAAGGACTTTTACCAATTTTGTGATTTTTTTAAAGTCACTGAAACATACTGACATATTAGTGAGTGTGTGTACGTTTGACTGTATGTGTGTGTGTACAGTATAATTGACTGTGTGCGTGTATGTATGTATGTATGTATGTATGTATGTATTGAACTACCGAAAGAGTTTATACAGCATAAAAGAGTTTTCACCTTATGTGACCTTACCTAACCTAACCCCTTGACAGCGCGAGGTGGGTCAGAGAGTGATCAATCCACGACACACACACACACACACACACACACACACTTTTTTCCAGCCATCTCTCACAGGACGCTACTGCAACACACTTTCCGTACCGATACACTTGAATGGATGGAAGAATGAATGAAAGAATGAATGAATGAATGAATGAATGAATGGGGGACCTTACGAAAACCTATTTTCATTGAGTAAAAAAGTTTTCTCATTTTAACTAAGAGAAACACCAGCCCTAATTGACTGTATTTCTCATTGTGTCTCATTGGAAGAGTGTCTTATTATTTTATTGATTATATTATTATTATTATTATTATTATTGTTGTTTTTATTGCTGTTATTATTATTATTGTCATTATTATTATTATTATTGTCATTATTATTATTGTTATTATTATTATTATTATTATTATTATTCAGGGGGAGTAAACATTATCTAGTTAAGAATTAAATGCTACTTTAACATTACTCCCTCAAGAACTATTATTATTTTCTCTGGGCTCCGAGAATAACCTAACCTAACCCGACCCAACACCTGCGGTAATATTAAGAATGGAGAACCAATTAAACCTTTCATTCAGACCATACCTTAAAGGCTGGGCACACACACACACACACACACACACACACACACACACACACACACACACGAGTTTAAACCATAGAGGCTGGTGAGTGCAATGGTTACTGGCTGGTTAAAGTAGAGTACGGAGTGAGAGAGTACAGTGTGTATGTATGTATGTATGTATGTATGTATATGTGTGTGTGTGTGTGTGTATACTGACCATAAAGGCTTGAAAAGGGAAAAGTTGGTTCACGGTCATAACTATGAAGACGACCAATAAGGAAGGAGAAACCACGACAACCACAACACCAGTAACAACCACAACAATCACAACAACCACTGAGATAACAAGGACAGCAACTGCACATAAGAGGACAACAACAACCACCACCACAACTACAACAACTACAACAACTACAGCACCTGGGGATACGTCATAAGGACAGCTTGTAGCGGCGGACAGTGATAAAATACATCAAATATTCTCCCCCAATAATAAATGGTGGTCAAACTTGGGTGAGAAACGGCGATCCCTCAGAGATAAATAGCGTGAGGAAGGAAGGAAGGAAGGAAGGAAGGAAGGGAGGAAGGAAGGAAGGAAGGAAGGGAGGGAGGGAGGAAGGAAGGAAGGAAGGAAGGAAGGGAGGGAGGGAGGGAGGGAGGGAGGGAGGGAGGGAGGAGGGAGGGAGGGAGGGAGGGAGGGAGGGAGGGGAGGGAGGGAGGGAGGGAAGGAAGAATGAAGGAAGGAAGGAAGGAAGGAAGGAAGGGAGGGAGGGAGGGGAGATACAGTAGGGGATAAACATATATAGGAGGAGGAAGAGGAGGAGGAGGAAGAGGAGGAGGAGGAAGAGAAGGAGGAGCAGGAGCAAGAGGAGGAGGAAGAGGAAGAGAAGGAGGAGGAAGAGAAGGAGGAGGAGGAGGAAGAAGAGAAGAGGAGGATGAGGAAGCAATAAAGAAGAGGAGATGGAAAAGAAAGAAAGAAAGAAAGTGGGGGAAAACAAAACGAAAAAAACAGCAAAGAAGGAGAATAGAGAGAGAGAGAGAGAGAGAGAGAGAGAGAGAGAGAGAGAGAGAGAGAGAGAGAGAGAGAGAGAGAGTAAACTGGAAAAAATAACTCAAAAATAAAACAAATAAATTAAGATCTTTTTTGTTTTCGTTTACGTGAGAGTGAACGATAACACACACACACACACACACACACACACACACACACACACACACACACACACACACACACACACACACTACTTTATGTTACAGGACTAAAATGTTTTCGTAAATTGAAAACAAAAGTATGGTCAAATTTCCCGCGGTGCATAAATAACTACCGCCAATAAGGTTAGGTTAGGTTAGGTTAGGTTAGGTTAAACAAACACAGACGCTAAAACACCTCACTAAAACACCTCACTAAAACACCTCACTAAAACACCTCACTAAAACACCTCACTAAAACACCTCACTAAAACACCTCACTAAAACACCTCACTAAAACACCTCACTAAAACACCTCACTAAAACACCTCACTAAAACACCTCACTAAAACACCTCACTAAAACACCTCACTAAAACACCTCACTAAAACACCTCACTAAAACACCTCACTAAAACACCCCACTAAAACACCTCACTAAAACACCTCACTAAAACACCTCACTAAAACACCTCACTAAAACACCTCACTAAAACACCTCACTAAAACACCTCACTAAAACACCTCACTAAAACACCCCACTAAAACACCTCACTAAAACACCCCACCAGGTCTAGGGGAGGGGGGGGGGCAGAGTGCAGGGGGCGGCGCTCTATATGAAAATTAGATATGGTGTTAACTCCCTAACCTCACCTGGCTCCCTCCCTCACCTGCCTCCCTCTCTCCCTCCCTCCCTCACCTGCCTCCCTGACCTCTCTCTCTCTCCCTCCCTCCCTCACCTGCCTCCCTGACCTCTCTCTCTCTCCCTCCCTCCCTCACCTGCCTCCCTCCCTCTCTCCCTCCCTCTCTCCCTCCCTCCCTCACCTGCCTCCCTCCCTCTCTCCCTCCCTCTCTCCCTCCCTCCCTCACCTGCCTCCCTGACCTCTCTCTCTCTCCCTCACCTACCCACCACCAGGAAAAGCCGCCACTGATTACAACCTGATATTATTAGCCTCCTGAAGCGTTGTGTACGTTAGGTTAGGTTAGGTCAGGTTAGGTCAGGTCAGGTTAGGTCAGGTCAGGTCAGATCAGGTCACTTTTCCGTGTCGCTGCACCACAACCATTTTTACATTCATAAAATTCACCGGAAACCATTCGCAAAAAAATCCATTTGAATATAATTATCAGAATATATCATGAATCTGTCTGTCTGTCTGTCTGTCTGTCTCTCTGTCTGTCTGTCTGTCTGTCTGTCTGTCTGTCTCCCATACACACTATTTTGACCTTATTTTCTTTCTGTACACATGACATACACATACACTCATAGAACAAACGCACACATACGTACACATACAGATCCAAGCCTCGAAATTGCCAGCATTCAGACCTAACAAAATAGGCTTGGGGTTCTAGAAGGCTCTAAGGCTCCCATTGGCTCCTACGTTCCCATTGGCTCCAAGAAGACTCCTAGGTTTGCACTGGCTCCAAGAAGGCTCCTAGGCTTCCATTGGCTCTAAGAAGGCTCCTAGGCTCTTATTGGCTCCAAGAAGGCTCCTAGGCTCTTATTGGCTCCAAGAAGTCCCCCATTGGCCCCCACTGACTCCAATAAGGCCCCTAGGCTCCTGAATTTGAACATTTCTTAAGATTAATCACACAAGTCACCATTCATCAGCGTCGGGTTAACTACCGTTGACTGACGCTGTTCGATAATAACACAGCCGATCTGGGCCATTAACTACCTTGCTCACGTTGACCATAGGACCATAAGACCATAGGACCATAAGACCATAGGACCATAAGACCAGAAGACCCATAGTGTTAGTTAAAGAAGGTCCATCGCTAACGAATACACCAATAGAACTCAAGAGTCTTACACAGCCATATACCCACACAGCCATATACCCACACAGCCATATACCCATACAGCCACACACCCACACAGCCATACACCCACAGGTAAACAAACCCCTCATATGCTGTGATAATCCATTTCGACACAAAAGCCTGATTCAAGTTATACTTCTGGGAACCATGATTTTTTTTTTCCCAGGATGTAAGAAATTATTATGGGAGTATTAACGAAGACTGGTAATATAGCTTGTGTCTTTCTCTTACCTGGGAATAAAAACGTGTGAAAGATAAAAAGATGAGAGAGAGAGAGAGAGAGAGCCCAACCTGTCGGAAACCTGAGAATTTAAACCTTATCGGAAATCCAATTACAGAAATGAATTGAATTTGAGATTTTTGTTTTAAATATCTTGGTTACCTGTTTAATAAGTCCCACATCACATAACACCACATCACACCATATCACACTACATCACATCACACCACATCACATCACATAACACCACATCACACTACACCACACCACATCACATCACACCACATCACACCACATCACATAACATCATCACATCACACCACATCACATAACACCACATCACATCATATCATATCACACCACATCACATCACATAACACCACATCACATCACATCATATCACACCACATCACATCACCAGGGAACAATTATCCCTCACAGGCAGTTATGTTTCTCAGCCAATGAAAGATACGATTTGACCAGAAGCTAATTTTTGGTAAGGTAAGGTAAGGTAAGGTAAGGTAAGGTAAGGTAAGGTAAGGTAAGGTTAGGTTAGCTGTGGGATACTATATTACCCCATGTTGAAGATAATCCGTAAAAACTGAAATGTTTATAAGGCCCAGGTACCTCAACCCTCACCCCCCATGTTAACTTCACCCGTTTAAATGTTTTTTACTCATTAACTCGTGGAGAATATGTCAATAAGAATGATTAGTTAAGTTAATTTAACCCGTCAGCATTATTGGTTTGTAATTAGTAAAGTTAATTTGCTGATTAACCGTCGTGGCAATTAACAGGACGACAAATGTTACTCTGACGATATATTCAGGGTAAACGTCAGCGCTTTCCGTCATTAATTACTCTACTTCATTTTCCACGAGTGATTTTGTCAATGGAAATGTACCGCCATAACGCCACTCTACACACACAGGGTCAACTACGTCCAGTGTCTGTAGGAAATGAGTCACTGTTACCGACAGCGTGGAATGGTAATTGTTAATTGAAATAGCACTTGAGCTAAATTTATAACTGCATTAAGTGTGATGGAAAAATAATAACAATTGCCGGTATGATTGTTGTCCACAGCTGGAAAGAGAGGGGGGAGTGGATGGGGTTAGGGGAGGGGAGTGGATGGAAAGGGGGAACACGTAATTACAGTCATTATTCGTCAGTAATTAGAATCATCGAGCTGATCCCACACCACACACTCTGGGTATTGTGTTTGGTTCATGTATAAACTTTCTGCCTCGTTTTGAGAGAGAGAGAGAGAGAGAGAGAGAGAGAGAGAGAGAGAGAGAGAGAGAGAGAGAGAGAGAGAGAGAGAGAGAGAGAGGAAAGATAGGAGGACAAGTGTTAATCTACTCAATTGGTCTTGTCTCCTGGTGCACTGTCTCTCCCTAAACAATACCTCACTCCATCACTCCCCCATTCCCTCACTCCCCCATTCCCTCACTCCCCCATTCCCTCACTCTCCCATTCCCTCACCTAACATAAGAACATAAGAAAATAAGGAGTCTGCAATAGGGCGGTTGGCCTGTGCATGGCAGCTCCTGTCGAGAGTTACTACCACTCTCTATCATCCATGAATCTATCCAGCCTCCTTTTACAACTTTCCAGAGTTCCCGCACTTACTACAAAGTTGCTAAGCTTGTTCCACTCGTCTACCACCCTATTTGTAAACCAGTTTCTTCCTATCTCCCTCCTAAACCTAAACTTATCCAACTTGAATCCGTTGCTACGAGTCCTATCCTGCTCGGATATTATAAGAACTTTATCTATATCCCCTTTATTGATTCCTTTCACCCACTTAAATACTTCTATCATATCTCCCCGCACTCTTCGTCTTTCTAGGGAATGCAAGTTAAGTTTCTTTAACCTATCCTGATATGGAAGGTTTCTAAGTCCCGGAATCATTTTTGTCATTCTTCGCTGCACCGACTCTAGTGAATTTATATCCACTCTATAATAGGGGCACCAGAACTGAACCGCATAATCGTGGTGCGGCCTGACTAGCGCAAGATATAGTTGCAATAAGACCTCTGCACTCTTGTTACTTACACTTCTAGATATAAAACCCAATACTCTGTTTGCCTTATTTCGAACATTAACGCACTGTTTTCTAGGCCGTAGGTCCGGGTTTACAAGTACCCCTAGGTCTCTTTCACAAGTCGACTTCTCTAGGTTGATGTTGTTAAGGCTGTATACATTGACAGTATTTGTTCTTCCAATATTAAGTACGCTGCACTTGCTGGTGTTGAATTTCATTTGCCATTTTTCAGACCACCCCTGCAGTTTATTTAGATCCTCCTGTAATGCATTTGCATCCTGCCCTGAATTAATTTGCCGCCCTATTTTGGTGTCATCCGCAAACTTGCTTATGTCACTGCTGATCCCAGTATCTAGATCGTTTATGTAGATTATGAACAAGAGTGGGCCTAGTACTGACCCCTGGGGAACCCCAACTTGACCTAAACTAACCTGACCTAACCTACTGTTGGTCTTCTCACATACATAACAATTGCAGTCTCTTAAGTCATCCATCATCTCTAGATCATCACCACCACCACCAACACTACCACCACCACATCAACCACTACTACCACCACCACCACATCAACCATCACTACAACCATTATTACTAACAGGAGGTCCAAGAAGCTAAAATCGTACACTTTACTCTTTACTCTGAGGAAATTAAAGTAATTTCTTTTCTTAGTGTTAATACGTTCTGCAGTCACGTTCTGTAGTTCAGTTCTGTAGTTTCAGGTTCTGTAGTTTTAGGTTCTGTAGTTTTAGGTTCTGTAGTTTTAAGTTCTGTAGTTATGTTCTGTGGTTTAGTTCTGTAGTTACGTTCTGTGGTTCAGTTCTGTAGTTACGTTCTGTGGTTCAGTTCTGTGGTTCAGTTCTGTAGTTTTAGGTTCTGTAGTTTTAAGTTCTGTAGTTACGTTCTGTGGTTTAGTTCTGTGGTTCAGTTCTGTAGTTACGGTCTGTAGTTACGTTCTGTGGTTCAGTTCTGTAGTTACGTTCTGTGGTTCAGTTCTGTAGTTACGGTCTGTAGTTACGTTCTGTGGTTCAGTTCTGTAGTTACGTTCTGTGGTTCAGTTCTGTAGTTACGGTCTGTAGTTACGTTCTGTGGTTCAGTTCTGTAGTTACGTTCTGTGGTTCAGTTCTGTAGTTACGTTCTGTGGTTCAGTTCTGTAGTTACGTTCTGTGGTTCAGTTCTGTGGTTCAGTTCTGTAGTTACGTTCTGTGGTTCAGTTCTGTGGTTCAGTTCTGTAGTTACGTTCTGTAGTTACGTTCAGTGGTTCAGTTCTGTAGTTACGTTCTGTGGTTCAGTTCTGTAGTTCAGTTCTGTAGTTACGTTAGGTTCCTGTGAAAGGGAAGTGACCGCCTCACTACCCCATAGTCTGCGCCCTTTGATCTTGCTACTGTCCCTTTGCAGTTAATTCCGAGCCAGATGGGGCATTACAACCGGCTCTCTCTCTCTCTCTCTCTCTCTCTCTCTCTCTCTCTCTCTCTCTCTCTCTCTCTCAGTGGCTGTGTGTGGTTAGGTTAGGTTATGTTATGTTACGTTACGTTTGCCAGATGTCAAAACAACTGGACACCGTCTAGAATAATTTGTCCTTCAACACCTGTAATAGCATTGTTACCGTCCAATCCAAGGTCATTGTGTCATTTTCTAGTCAATCTAACCTAACATGACCTAACCTGACCTCACAAACTCCCAACACTCCTCCACACCTCAGCTCGACCTGTTACCACTACTTATTAGGTCACTAGTTGTTTGACCTCTCTACCAACATACTGTACTACTGTGTTTCACCTCTCAATCAATCTTCCTTTCTTCCCATCTATTGCTATTATCTTCCACTCCAGTTTATCAGTCATTACCTTATCCTGTTCTCTCTGTTCTTACCTGTTATTGCTTCTATCATTAGTTCTTTTTAGTCGACTGATTATACACGATTTTAGTTTAACTCTTATACGTATCATTACATATTTCCGTCAGGTTCAACTCTCCACTTTCGCTCCCCTATACTATATTAATCTCCCCTGTTTCACCTGGGTCACCACACCTGCTCTAACCTAATTAGCAGGTAAAGGGGGTGACATTCTTTCCACATTTAGATTACTCCATTTCTCATACCTGGAACACATCACACACACACACACACACACACACACACACGGGTTCGTAGGTAAATAAACTGTCAAGGAGGAGAAGCTTGGTCAACAAATTATAAGACCTCAACTTGTACCATAACTCAGCACAAGACAAGTTTGAGGTGAGTTAAGACTGAGAGACCCTAACTGAACCATCTTCTTTATACAGCGTCTCTCCTCCCGTCTATTATGAGGGGACACACACAGGTTAGGTTAGGTGACTGAAGGTAAATCTAATACATAATTTTCGACGTACTGAAGCAAGCATGGAAGATGGATTAAAGAGAAGAGAAGAGAGTAGGAAGCTAAAGTAAAGGAGAGAGTGTGTGAAAGACAGTGTGTGAGAGTATGAGAGTGCGAGAGACAGCGTGAGAGACAGTAAGACAGCGAGACACACTGAGGGCGGAAGTCGCTCTATTATGCTAACAAATTGAATAAATTGAAGTTGAATAAAAGTTAATGGCAGTAATAAGGAGGTCAAGAGATATGTATTTTTTAAAGTGTGTGTGTGTGTGTAGCCACACAAAGGGTGGTGACATGCGTCTAGAGTGGCAGCATTATGTTAGTGTTAAGGTAGTGTAGGTAGTCGGCACCTCCCTAACGGGGAGGTACTACCGCCTGGGAAGATATTGGAAGCCATATGGCATCACAAAAATTGTGACCAAGTCCCAGGTTGCTGATCTGACTTTCTGCCTCATTTACACACAATTGCAGGGTCTCAATTGTTTCTCTTACTATTGACAACACAACATACATATATTGTTTCTCACTGTTGATCTTTTTTCCATTTTTGTATTTCTTTATGGTTCTTTATTATTATTATTATTATTATTATTATTATTATTATTATTATTAATACATTTTCGCCCCCCAGGCCCCGATGTGGGTCAGGGACCTATGCCCGGGTGGGCTAATCCCCGTAAAAATAAAAAAACACTGCTTGCTCCGTCGAGCTTTCAGCTGCCGCCGCTGGCTAGCCCTCGTGGCGAACAGGGAAGCAACTTCCATAAGCCTTTGCAGACGACCTCAACCTTGTCGCTCACACTGAACACGACCTACAGGAGATCCCGAACACCTACACAGACGCGTATACACACTTCGGCCTTGAGGTGAATTTACGTAAGACTCAGATTCTCTTTCAACCTGACCCTGGTTCAGCCACACCTCCACCATCCATCCTGCTTAACGGTATACTACCCTCAACAATGTTACCCACTTTCGGTATCTCGGCTCCCACCTGTCCACCACCGCAGACATCGATGAAGAGATTCAGCATCGGATCAGATGTGTATCTCAAGCCTTTGGCAGACTCCAAAATCGTGTCTTCAGCTGTAGGGAACTGAAATTATCTACAAAGTTACCCGTATATCGAGCAGTGGTCCTACCCACCCTGCTATACGGCAGCGAGACATGGGTGACATATAGGAGGCACCTCAGGGCACTTGAAAACTTTCACCAACGTACAGTAGTCTACGTTCCATCCTCCGAGTTCGCTGGGAAGACAAGAGAACAAATGCCAGTATTCTTGCTGAAACCAACTGTAGAAGCATCGAGGCTACCATTATCCATGAACAACTACGTGGGACTGGCCATGTTACCCGCATGGACGACAGTAGACTGCCAAAGCAGCTACTTTACAGTCACCTAACGAATAGTAAACGTAACGCTGGCGGGCAATTGAAAAGACACAAGGATAGTCTTAAGACAAACCTGAAAAAGTGCCAAATCGACCCCCTCACCTGGGAGTCGATTACTCCACATCGTAACGCTTGGAAGAGCACCGCACGAGAAGGTGCCAATACTTTCGAGTTAGCCAACGCCGGAAAGACGCTGCCACAGCCCCTCCCACAGTAGATGGAGCCCTCCACATGTGCAACGAATGTGAACGACGCTGCGGGTCCCGTATCGGGCTCTTTAGTCACCTCAAAACTCACTAACCTAGGTGACATCCCTAATACCTCATATCATTGTATCACAGCTGGATGATCGTCATACTCGATTCCGAGTGACAGCAAATTAGTGTGTGTGTGTGTGTGTGTGTGTGTGTGTGTGTGTGTGTGTGTGTGTGTGTGTGTGTGTGTGTGTGTGTGTGAAGACAAACTGGGAGTAAATAAAGGACATGAGAAAATAATAAAAATGTAAATGATCTCTTGTACCTGTGGGAAAGAGGATGGAAAAAACTAGAGGGAAAAAACTAGAGGGAAAATAAACCCAATCATCTTTCCTGGCCTAAATATCCTTTGATGAAAGACCTAAAGTTTTATTTTTTGGTGGCTAACTTGCATGAGAGAGAGAGAGAGAGAGAGAGAGAGAGAGAGAGAGAGAGAGAGAGAGAGAGAGAGAGAGAGAGAGAGAGATCCTCATAAAACTCTGAAAACCTGGAGGGCGGTATAAAAGATTGTACGCGTAGGAGAGAAAGGCTCATATTGGCATACATTTACATATTTATTCCTTTCAAACAAAACACACACACACACACACACACACACACACACACACACACACACACACACATTCTTAGCTGCTTGGCTCAATCCCCTCACACAGCCAGGCCAGTCCTGTCATTAAGGTAAGGGACATAAGGCAGTGTTCCCCCTTGCTCACTCCACCTACACTATCGCTTCTAAAAATTCAGCTAAAATAATTTTGTTTTTTTCCTTTTAACGTCACCTTAAAGAAATAAGATACATGGAGTCTGTCGCTGAGGAATAAAAACAAAAATATATATTGACTTTCATACATAAATACATAATTATATACATATACACGAAGAAGGAGGAAAGAAAGGAATTTAACTCGAATCCAAAAACCTTACCTATACGAACGAGGGGGAAAAAAATCACCCCCCCCCCCACTAAAGGGAAAAAAATACAGAAAAAGTCCCGTTCAGCTAAAAGTCCGACATCCGATGACCAAAGAGCCCTTGGAAGTAAAGCCTTTTTTCAGCAACTATTCCAACAAAAAATAAATAAATAAATAAAAATATAAAATAAATATAGTAGTAATAGTCGTGGCTAGTTTGGGGGGTGGGGGGTGAGTAGGGGAGGTGGGGGGTAGGGGAGGTTGGGGGGTAGGGGGGTAGGGGAGGTTGGGGGGTAGGGAGGTGGGTTGGGGGTAGGGGAGGTTGGGGGTAGGGGAGGTTGGGAGGTTGGGGAGGGGAGGTTCGGGGTAGGTGAGGTTGGGGGAGGGGAGGTTGGGGGAGGGGAGGTTGGGGGTGAGGGGTAGGGGAGGTTGGGGGGTAGGGGAGGTTGGGGGTGGGGAGGGGTGGTTGGGGGTAGGGGAGGTTGGGGGTAGGGGAGGTTGGGGGTAGGGGAGGTTGGGGGGTAGGGGAGGTTGGGGGTAGGGGAGGTTGGGGGTAGGGGAGGTTGGGGGGTAGGGGAGGTTGGGGGTAGGGGAGGTTGGGGGGTAGAGGAGGTTGGGGGTAGGGGAGGTTGGGGGTAGGGGAGGTTGGGGGTAGGGGAGGTTGGGGGGTAGGGGAGGTTGAGGGGTAGGGGAGGTTGGGGGGGTAGGGGAAGGGGAAGTCGAGAGCCAGGTGTATAATAGGATTTGATAGATAGATAGATGGATAGATGGAGAGATAGACAAATAGGTTGAGAGGACAAATGGATAAACAGATGAATGGATGAGTGACTGGTGGATGAGTGACTGAGAGTGACTGGTGGATGAGTTTCAGGTATACGAGTGACCGGTGGGTGACTGATGCATGAGTGATTGATGTATGAGTGACTGAGTGACCTGATGTATGGGTAACTGGTGTATGAGTGACTGTGAGTGACTGGTGGATGAGTTACTGCAATACTGAGGTACCTTTTCAGTGTAATCAGACGCCCTAAAGGGAATTCCCCTCTTGGGACGGAAATAGCTAATTGGGGAGGAGAGAGAGAGAGAGAGAGAGAGAGAGAGAGAGAGAGAGAGAGAGAGAGAGAGAGAGAGAGAGAGAGAGAGAGAGAGAGAGAGAGCCAAAACTCCATTAATATATTACAATGAAAACATTCTTAGATGACATTAACATAAGTGGAGGCAAACTGACAGCGCTGACACGAGAGGCTGACAGCGGTGACACGAGAGGCTGACAGCGGTGACACGAGAGGCTGACAGCTATAAACTGACTCTAATGGCAGCTTTATACAGAATACAAACAGCTTAAAGGTATCATTTTGACAGATTTACAACCACCTGCTGTCAGCATTTAACTCTACAACAGCAAGTTTGAATCATTAAGCTCACACAAGATTATCCTAACCTAACCCAACCTAACCCAATCTAACCTAACCTAACCTAACCAAACGCTTGCCTCACGGGCCCTCATCCCTCTAACTTGTCAATATCCCGAGAATTAAGGATATGGATGTTTCACTGTCACGCTCGGGGATAACACTGCGCCTAGCACCCACAACAGTAGCGCCATCACAACAGTAGCGTCATCACAACAGTACCGCCATCACAACAGTAGCGCCATCACAATAGTAGCGCCATCATAACAGTAACGCCATAACAACAGTAGCGCCATCACAACAGTAGCGCCATAACAACAGTAGCGCCATCACAACAGTAGCGCCATCACAATAGTAGCGCCATAACAACAGTAGCGCCATCACAACAGTACCGCCATAACAACAGTACCGCCATAACAACAGTACCGCCATCACAACAGTAGCGCCATCACAACAGTACCGCCATCACAACAGTACCGCCATCACAACAGTAGCACAATAACAACAGTACCGCCATCACAACAGTACCGCCATAACAACAGTAGCGCCATCACAACAGTACCGCCATAACAACAGTACCGCCATCACAACAGTAGCGTCATAACAACAGTACCGCCATCACAACAGTACCGCCATCACAACAGTACCGCCATCACACCAACGTCACAATACTAAAAGCGTATTAGTTACACCACAACAGAAGTATCACAACAGAAGCACCACAAAAGAAGCACCACAAAAGAAGCACCACAACAGAAGCACCACAAAAGAAGTACCCCAAAAGAAGCACCACAACAGAAGCACCACAACAGAAGCACCACAAAAGAAGCACCAGAACAATAGCACCACAACAGAAGCACCACAACAGAAGCATCACAAAAGAAGCACCACAACAGAAGCACCACAACAGAAGCACCACAACAGAAGGTGAGAGGAAGAGCGACAGAGCAAGAGAAGCAACAGGAGACTTATAAGAACGAGATGGACCACTGAATCAATAGTGGCTCAGGGGAGGTGTGGCTCAGGGGAGGTGTGGCTCAGGGATGGTGTGACTCAGGGGAGGTGTGGCTTAGGGGAGGTGTGGCTCAGGGGAGATGTGGCTCAGGGGAGGTGTGACTCAGGGGAGGTGTGACTTAGGGGAGGTGTGACACAGGGGAGGTGTGGCTCAGGGGAGGTGTGACTTAGGGGAGGTGTGACTTAGGGGAGGTGTGGCTCAGGGGAGGTGTGACTTAGGGGAGGTGTGACTTAGGGGAGGTGTGACTTAGGGGAGGTGTGACTTAGGGGAGGTGTGGCTCAGGGGAGGTGTGGCTCAGGGGAGGTGTGACAAATTCTGGAAACGTCACAACCAGATGTGACTTTTAGCTCAAAACTTTCCCTGAAGCGAGAGAAACTTACGAGGTGCTTCACTTGGTCTTTTAGAGTACACACCGACCTCTGGCACTGAGCTCTGTGAGACACTCGGACATACACTCACACCTTGTTGGAGGCACTCAACTCTCTCCGTGTTGTTGTCAGAGGTAAGGATTCAGGAAGGACTTGTCAATTGTTGAGGCACTCGGGTTGATGTCAGATATACTCAGAAGTTTTGCTGTGTTGTTGTTTTGAGACACTTGGGTGAACTCTGTGTTGTTATCAGAGGGACTTAGGAAGGACTGGGCCGTTTTTAAGACACTCAGGGTGATGTTAAGAGGCACTAGACGTGAACTGGCGAGAGGGCGAGGCTAACATTACACGGTTATGGGTTTTACGATATATAATTTTTTTTTCTCCAGAGTTGTGTTGGTGCCTGTCGATCTGGGTGGGGTGGGGTGGGTGGGGTCGGGGTGGGGTCTGGGTGGGGTCGGGGTGGGGTCTGGGGGGGGTCTGGGTGGGGTGGGGTCTGGGGGGTCTGGGTGGGGTGGGGTCGGGGTGGGGTCTGGGTGGGGTAGGGTCTGGGTGTGGTGGGGTGGTGCTGATGAGAAAACCACGAGGACGGAGGATTTAACCTGAAGACGGGCGGAAGTAATGCGAAGACAACAGATTTAACGTGAAGACAACAGATTTAACACGAGTACAACAGATACTCGTATATATTCCAAAGTTTAAATCCATCTTATAATCTGTAGTTAAAAAGGGGGATATTTAAACCACATTACAGTCTCAGTATCAATCCAGTGCCATTTTGTTCACCATCTTGAGTTACATCTTCATTGATCCATTTACATACGGGGTCACACTACTAGTTCCGGGTTTGTTTATAAATGAGTCAACTAACTACGGGTTCGGGGTTCGAGATTCGGGGTTCGAGATTCGGGGTTCGGGGTTCGAGATTCGGGGTTCGGGGTTCGAGGTTCGGTGTCCATTCGAATCCCTTTGGCTCACTATCTGGGTGTTGCTTCAAGTGAGACAATTTACATACGTTTTACTCATCAACTTTTGTGACTTCGAAAGCAAAGTCATTTTTTTTACCTCACACGAAAGCTAAGACAAGACATGACTTTTATATCATCAACATTAGAGAGAGAGAGAGAGAAGAGAGAGAGAGAGAGAGAGAGAGAGAGAGATGGAATTTGCCTGAGTGACATAAACTGACCTTGCTGTTGGACTAAATATCTCCCCTTACTTGCCTCTCCCCTCAGTGTACTGGATTTCTTAATGTCTCTGCCCTCACCTCACTCCTACCCTCGAGAGACTTTTACCCTCACCCCTCACCCCTCATCACACACTTAGTAACCTCCCCTCACTCAACGCTGTAACATTATGACCTGTTAATAGATATCACCTCCAGCAGACAACAGCCTCCAGCAGACATCACCTCCAGCAGACAACACCTCCAGCAGACATCACCTCCAGCAGACAACACCTCCAGCAGACACCACCTCCAGCAGACACCACCTCCAACAGACACCACCTCCAGCAGACACCACCTCCAGCAGACAACACCCCCCAGCAGACACCACCTCCAGCAGACACCACCTCCAGCAGACAACACCCCCCAGTAGACACCACCTCCAGCAGACTCCACCTCCAGCAGACACCACCTCCAGCAGACATCAGATAGCCTTAAAACCAATAACCTATTTACGTTTCCCAAATATTTGAGATTCAAGGTCCCTCTCCTCTCCTCCTCTCTCTCTCTTCCTCTCCCTCTCTTCCTCCTCACCCTCTCCCTCTCTTCCTCTTCTCCCTCTCCTCCTCCTCTCCCTCTCCTCCTCTCCCTCTCCTCCTCACCCTCTCCTCCTCACCCTGTCCTCCTCCCTCTCTTCCTCCTCTCCCTCTTCCTCCTAACCCTCTCCTCCTCTCCCTCTTCCTCCTCTCCTCTCCTCCTCCCTCTCCTCCTCCCACCACTCAACCATATATCACAGCATGTCTCCCTTGTTCTTCACACCTCCCCTTTGCCCTTAATCTCCCTCCACACACACACACACACACACACACACACACACACACACACACACACATTCTGCAATATGTTGTAGCTGATATACAGTATCTATGTTACACACCCAGTTACTTTCTTTCTTTCTTTCTTTCTTTCTTTCTTTCACCCACCCCCCCATATATTGTTCCTCCTGTCAATAGAGTGGATTTTCTCTCTCTTTCTCTCCACCACACCACACCATCACACCACAACATCACACCACACCACCACACCACACCCCTTCTCAGACAAACACGTCCACAATATTAAAAGTTACTCTCCTTCCGCCTTTAACATTATACCTCTATCACTGTATCACTCTGGTATGTTAATTAAATTCCACGACCTAAGCCTGTACATGTGCCCCTCTTTCACTCACACTTCATCTTTAACAAAATGTCTCCATCACCTCAAGATTAACCACCCTAACACTAATTGGGGGAAGGGGGGGAGGTAGGTTAGGTTAGGTTACGTTAGAGACACTGCCCAGCCCTCAAGTACGAGTTATAGACACTATCCAGCCCTCAAGTACCAGTTATAGATACTATCCAGCCCTCAAATACCAGTTGTAGATACTATCCAGCCCTCAAGTACCATTTAGACACTATCCAGCCCTCAAGTACCAGTTGTAGACACTATCCAGCCCTCAAGTACTAGTTATAGACACTATCCAGCCCTCAAGTACCAGTTAGACACCATCCAGCCCTCAAGTACCAGTTATAGACACCATCCAGCCCTCAAATACCAGTTATAGACACTATCCAGCCCTCAAGTACCAGTTAGACACCATCCAGCCCTCAAGTACCAGTTATAGACACCATCCAGCCCTCAAGTACCAGTTGTAGACATTATCCAGCCCTCAAATACCAGTTGTAGACACTATCCAGCCCCCAAGTGCCTGCTGCATAGACAGTGAGTTGCAGCCCTCACGTGCCCTGAGTAAGACCCCAGTCCCCCACACACCAAGTAAGGAGAGAAGGCAACAGCCCCCACCGTGAGAAGTGACAGATGGCCCCACCCCGCCTCGCTCCATCCCATCCCGACCCGCCCCGCCTCGCCCCACCCCGCCTCGCTCCATCCCATCCCGACCCGCCCCGCCTCGCCCCACCCCACCCCACCCCGCCCGACTCATTAAACCAGAGAGGTAAACCACATACATAGCGGTGAATGAAGCAACTCAGGTAACAACCAAAACCACTTAAAACAACTTACTTCAACTTCTTGTATGTGTAAAAATAAAACTAATTGATGCCCTTTATATGGTCGTCACATGTGATTAGTAGAACCAGTTAGTGTCGAGGGTTGGGATGTTAACTCCCTCTAAAGATTACTGCCAGGTGGAACACTTTCACCAAGGATATTCTACAAGATTATGGATATATGTAACAAAAGATGTCTATTTACAAGTAGTTACACTGATAATCGGTAAGAAGACATAAACATGGAGGGTATAGAAGTGCTGGACTGCCGGTCGGAACAACTGTCGGGAGGGTCGACACTATCCGTCAAACGTGGGGTCTTGTATATCCACACGGCACAGGTGGTAAATTGGCATCTTCTCAACAACATCACAGGAGAGTAAGTATCATCCTAACCGGCACAGGTACTTGGTAATGGACCCGGTAGGAACAGCATAGAGGTTAGGGCTGACAGTGTCCTAGCTGGCGTGCTGACATACAAGACTGAAAGTGCAGCAGTTCACACCAACGCGACCATGAATACTCACAGGTAGCAGGTGACCAAGGGAGCCGAGTGACCAGCCATACGGTACAGCAATCGTTTAACTAGAATATAAACTCCTTACACAGATACAGTCACTCACAGTCAGTTACAGTCTGTTACAGTCAGTTACAGTTAGATATAGTCAGTTACACTTATATACAGTCACTCACAGTCAGATACAGTCAGTTACAGTCAGGTACAGTCAACTAGAGTCAGTTGTTGTTGTTTTTTTACGGGGATTAACCCACCCGAGCACAGGTCACTGACCTACATCAGGGCCTGGGGGGCGAAAATGTAATAATAATAATAATAATAATAGTAATAATAATAATAATAATAATAATAATAATAATAATAATAATAATAATTGATAACAGACAAAAATTATAAAAACAAAAATAATAATGACCATAAATAAATTAAAAAACGAAAAAAAAAGATCAAGAGTGAGAAACAATATATGTATGTTGTGTTGTCAATAGTAAGAGAAACAATTGAGACCCTGCAATTGTGTGTAAATGAGGCAGAAAGTCAGATCACATGTGGCAGCAGAGTCCACCATTAGACGACACATTATGATACAGTCAGATACAGTGGGTTACACTCAGATACAGTAAGTTAAAGTCAGACAGTCAGTTACAGTCCGGTACAGTTAGTTACAGTCAGCTACAGTAGGTTACAGTCAGATACAGTCATAGAGAGTTAAATAGTCAGTTACAGTTAAATACAGTCAGATAGTCAGATACAGTGGATTACATTCAGATACAGTCAGTTATAGTCAGATATAGTTAGTTACAGTCAGCTAAAGTAGGTTACAGTCACATACAGTCATATAGAGTTAGTCAGTTGCAGTTAAATACAGTCAGATACAGTAGGTTACAGCCAGATACAGTCAGATAGTCAGTTACAGTCAGCTGGTGTCAGTTACAGTCAGATACAGTCAGCTAAACTCCGATACGATCAGTTACACTCAGACACAGACAGATACAGTAAATTACAGTCACATACAGTCAGATACAGTAAGTTACGGTCGAATAGTCACATACAGTCAGTGAATGTAAGTACACCTTATTTTGACAGTCTCCCAGTCTCATGGTAACAGTAACGGGGCGGACTAGACTGTATGCTACAGTTATCAGTCTGTAATATAACTGAGTTCCAGGAATAATACACACACTAGAATAACGTCACTTAATATAGAGCTAAAAACAAAGGGGATATTAAGCTTGATGCCATGTTGTTATTGTTGTTTTGCTGTGATTGTTGTTGTCTGATTGTTGTTGTTTTTTTGCTGTGATTGTTGTTGTTGTTATTGTTATTTCTGTTGTTGTTATTGTTCATGATGTTGTTATTGTTGTTATTGTTCTTAAGACAAAATACACAACAGTTCAAGCACGACAACACTCTGCACACATTAACAAGACATCTATCGTGACGCTGACTCATGAGGGACAAGGCTAACGAGTCTAGTACATGACAGATCACTTTATTCCAACATGACGTATATAGTTAACATGTTAATTGATTATACTACAGGTAATAAAGTTAATATAAACCAAACACGTAACCCCCTCCCTCCCCTACCCCCCTCTCTCCTCCATTCCCCTCCCTCCCCTACCCCTTGGATGAACAGACATACAGACAGACTTAATAACAGACTATTAATATTCCTCAGCGTCGAGAAAACAATAGAAAAAACATAACAAAATAAAATAAATCGACTATCAATTTCTCCCGATAAATAATAAAAAAAATTCACTTTCCCGGTTCCCCCATTCTCCACTTTTACAACTTTATAACCTGAAGTAAATATATCAGGAGAGGGTGAATGTAGGGGTTGTGTTGTGTTGTAGGAAGATGGAGGAGGAAGATACCTGATGACTCTTGTAGGTTGTAATAACTAACAACACACCTGGTTCTGTTTCTCAGGTCACAAGGGGGTCACGTTGCCAAGAGGTTGTTAATAGTGGAGAAGACGATGATCATTCATGTTTACGTAATTGGGATAATTTGTGCATTCTGAGTGACATTCCACTGACCTTGTTTCCTCTGGCACCCTACACTGGCACTCAATACTGGCACCCTACACTGGCACTCTATACTGGCACTCTCCACTGGCACTCAATACTAATACTCCTGTGCTGGGGAGGAAGGTGAAGGACTTGGGTTAGATTAAGTTAGATTAGGTTAAGTTAGGTTAGGTTAGGTTAGGTGAGTTGGCAAAGTGGTGGGGTGGAGCTCTCTCGTACAGGTGAGCACTGCAACCAATCACAGAGCGCGTTACAAACCTCACGTGACTCGCTGCAACCAATCACAGAGCGCGTTACAAACCTCACCGTCTTAAGATAAATAAAAGACACTTCCAAAAGGAGACTTTGGCCACACCCCTTCCAGGAATGAGGAAGGTGAGACATGAAAAGGTAACCGTCCCTCTCTCTCTCTCTCTGTAATGGTGTAACTTTTGTGTCGAGCGTGTAGTGTCGACTGCCTGGGTGGTGTCGACTATCTATGTAATGTCGACTATCTGTGTGTGTGTGTCGGCGATAAAACCATGCAGAGACCGTAATGTTTTAAAGTCGATTCTGGGATAAAGTTTACAGGACTTTTCTTCAACATTAGACAGATTACTCTCCACCAGTCCCCGACCCTGTGAGACACTCTTCGTGGTGACCCCCCCAGAAAAGTCTCAAAAGAATCACGTTTAACTTCATAAAAGGAAAGACTTTCATTTAACTTTCCACCTAAGTCAGAAACCTTCTCCTGAGATGCTTGTGTTGACCGAGCCAAGATCCTCGAAGATTGTGGTGAATTTCCTTGGATCTTCTGTCTGTGTCTGTCTGTCTGTTAGGGGAAAATTCTCAAGTGGAATTGAAGTCTATGAGTTCTGGAAAATTGTCTTCAGGGGAAACACAAGTAAGTTTGGAGAAAAATTTACATATATGAAATCTTTTTTGAGGGGGAGGGTGGGGGGGGGGAGGGGAGGGTGGAGGAGGCAGGGGGGAGAGGGGAGGGTGGAGAAGGCAGGGGGAAAGAGGGGAGGAGGGAGGAGGAGAGGGGAATGGGGAGGGAAAATGAAGTGAAGGAGGTAGTTTTTCACCGCTGGGAAATTTCTTCTTAGGGATGAGGGAAGGCGTTCTGGCTCACTGGGGAGGTGTTAAGAGGAGGAGGAGGGGGGAGGGGAGGAAGAGGAGGAGGAGGAGGAGGAGGGGTAGGGGAGGAAGAGGAGGAGGAGGAAGAAAGATTTATTTTTACCGTCCTGAAGAATCTTTATTACAACACGGTGCTGGTGCGTTCATGCCCCCCCCCCCCTCTCTCTCTCTCTCATATTGTATCATTATTCAGTTATTTAATTACATTCCATTAATAACAACAGTATTTCCTTGATTAATTACCAACTAACTATAACGTTTATTTATTAATTGAGTCGAAAAAAAAATATGAACACAGAAGCACAAACACACACACACACACACAAACAAACACAAACAAACAAGAACAAACAAACAAAAACGGAACACGAACCACCACAAGTGACATAATTACCTCACACCTGTACAGAGATAAACAAAACAAAAGGAAAACAACAACAGACCAAGGCCCCCCCTCCCTCCCCCCCCCCTAAAGAAACCAACAGACAAGCTACTACTAACAGTGATATGTTCATCCCCCAGCCTAGGCCACGGGATTAAGTTAACCAGGAAGTAGGAGGAGTAGGGGAAGGGGGCGGTGGGGAGGGGGAAGGGGGGGTGGCGGATCGGGGGCAGTGGACGGGGGAAGGGGGCGGTGGGGGGGGAGGAAGGGGCGGTGGGGGAGGGGGAAGGGTGCGGTGGGGAGGGGATAGATGGAGAAGAGGAGGGTGATAGAGGGGAGAGTGGGAGGTAGGGGAGGGAGCGGTGGGGAGGGGGAAGTGGCGGATAGGGGGAAGTGGACGAGGGAAGGGGTGGTGGGGAGGGGAAAGGGGGGTGGGGAGGGGGAAGAGTGCGGTGGGGAGGGGGCGGTGGGGAGGGGTTTAGATGGAGAAGAGGAGGGTGGTAGAGGGGGGAGGGTACGGTAGGGGGACGTCGCCAGTCTGGGCCGCAAGAGCTTCAACATGAGACATAAGCCCATAACCAAATTACCCTCCCTCACCACACACACACACACACACACACTCCTCTGACTGACTCGATATGTGCGAGACAAATCTTTTTTTTTTTTTTTTTTTTAGTTCCGAGGCGAGAGGATTGACACACACACACACACACACACACACACACACACACACACACACAGAGGGTAATACTGACGGAAAAATATACTCGTAATTCAACCACTGTCTGTAATTGGATTTCCCCATGGTGTGTGTGTGTGTGTGTGTGTGTGTGTGTGTAAGTTTCTCTACTTTACACATCAGTTTCTGCAGCATCAGTCAAACAACGTCATCCTGAACCGCCCAGTATTTATCTCGTGTTTTCTCTCAGGTCTGGTGTTTGAAGACGTGGCCCACCTACTCGAATAAACTTCCACCTTGAACCCACAACATAAACTGAGAAGTTACCTAGTATCGTCTTGAAGGTTTTGGCCACATCTTGGGGTTGGCCACATCTTGGGGTTGGCCACATCTTGGGGTCCTAACTTTCCTCACCAATTCATTCTAAGATAAGTTTCCCTCTTCCGGGCACAACACTTCCATCACCTAACCTCGTCCTCTCTACAGCCATCTTGAGGTCTTCTGTATTTAAATGGATGATTGACTTGTTCAGACTCAGTATCTCGTCCATCTTGTTATCTTTATCACTCACTTGGTCCACAAACATCAATTTATATTCACTTGTGTCTGTTGTCTCCCTGTTGTCTCCCTGCTGTCTCCCTGTTATCTCCCTGTAGTCTCCCTGTTGTCTCCCTGTAGTCTCCCTGTTGTCTCCCTGTTGTCTCCTTCCCTCCCTCTTTTCTTTCTCTAGTTTCCTTATTTACGTCATTCGGTGTTGTTGTTTTTTTTTTCTCACCTGTGCTGTTAATGACCATCACCTGTCCCACCTGTGCTGTTAATGACCATCACCTGTCACACCTGTGCTGTTAATGACCATCACCTGTCCCACCTGTGCTGTTAATGACCATCACCTGTCACACCTGTGCTGTTAATGACCATCATCTGTCCCACCTGTGCTGTTAATGACCATCACCTGTCACACCTGTGCTGATTATTACCTGTATTCATTTACCTGTTGTTTATGGTTTTGGTTAGCACAGAGGTATACTTCAGAACACACACACACACACACACACACACCCACACACACACACACACACACACACACACACACACACACACATCTACTCAGCCTTGTTATCCCCGCACTGTTTCCCAGGGTCTATTGTCACACGTATTTGCCATTGATCTGTCATTGCTCTATAATCTACTCTATTTTGAATGCATTATAACTCTATGGGTGGGCTGAGTGGGCTGGGTGGGCTGAGTGATCTGGGTGGTCTGGGTGGGCTGGGTGGGCTGAGTGGTCTAAGTGGTCTTTTTTTTATTATTTTCTAGAGATTCAATTCGATATGTGTCTACCCCCCCCCCCCCCACCCCCCCCATCCCCCCGCCTTAGTGTGTGTGTCCCTCCCCTTCCCCGCTTAGTGTCTCTCTCCCCCCCTCCACCCCCTTAGTGCCACGGGTCGTTTTTCTCACTCTGGCACTGAGTCTGGCACCCTCCAGCCAAGACCATTAAACTGTTTTTATCAACGTATACGAAATCTTCCCAAAACTTGTCTCCGATGATGTCTCCACGGCAGGTGTCTCCACTGTCTCCACGCTACACTGTCTCCACCCTACACTGTCTCCACGCTACACTGTCTCCACGCTACACTGTCTCCACCCTACACTGTCTCCACCCTACACTGTCTCCACCCTACACTGTCATACTCTCAACCCTTAGTTCCATCCACGTTCCACACTTCATATTATATCGTCCAGAACTTCGGTGTGAGTGAGTGAGAGAGCGAGTGAGTGAGTGAGTGAGTGAGTGAGTGAGTGAGTGAGTGTGTGTGTGTGAGAAAGCGAGTGAGAGAGAAAGTGAGTGAGTGAGTGAGTGTGTGTGTGTGTGTGTGTGTGTGTGTGTGTGTGTGTGTGTGAGTGAGTGAGTGAGTGAGTGTGTGTGTGTGTGTGTGTGTGTGTGTGTGTATACTTTACTCCTGCAGAAGGAAGTCATTTATCAGAGTCTTCCTGCGTGTACCTATGATGCCTCGGGCAGCACCGCTTGAGGATGTTTATCATACGTCACCTAAACACACATCCTGGTGAAGTCATCATACTTTGTAAACATCATCATCATACTTTGTAAACATCATCATCATACTTTGTAATCATCATCATCATACTTTACAATCATCACCATCATCGTCATCATACTTTATAAACATCATCATCATATTTTATAAACATCATCATCATCATCATCATACTTTGTAAACATCGTCATCATACTTTACAATCATCACCATCATACTTTATAAACATCATCATCATCATCATCATACTTTACAAACATCAAAAATGATTTACTTTCCCCCCAAGATACAATAATGATGTAAGATGTTTAGTAATTACTGATCGGGTAAACTAGGAAGAGTAATTTGTTCAGAGACTTTCATCAGAGCTGTATTAATGAACTACCTTTGAGGGAGTGTGTAGTGAGAAGACCATTTAATAACCTATAATGAGACGTTTGAAATGAATGAAGACAGTGCCACTTCAGTAAGATATGAGTGCCACTTCAGTAAGACATGGGTGCCACTTCAGTAAGATATGAGTGCCACTTCAGTAAGATATGAGTGCCACTTCAGTAAGACATGAGTGCCACTTCAGTAAGATATGAGTGCCACTTCAGTAAGATATGAGTGCCACTTCAGTAAGATATGAGTGCCACTTCTGTAAGATATGAGTGCCACTTCAGTAAGATATGAGTGCCACTTCGGTAAGATATGAGTGCCACTTCAGTAAGATATGAGTGTCACTTCAGTAAGATATGAGCGCCACTTCAGTAAGACATGAGTGCCACTTCAGTAAGACACCCAATATAATTACTTTAAACCTCATTCTGTAACCTTTTCGTTACTA
Organism: Homarus gammarus; assembly: GCA_958450375.1. Lineage (NCBI taxonomy): Eukaryota > Metazoa > Arthropoda > Malacostraca > Decapoda > Nephropidae > Homarus > Homarus gammarus. The sequence continues at coordinate 737,850 of CAUDMG010001635.1, read as the reverse complement.
AAATTACATAGACATTTGTAACGAAAGAGGCAAGTCAACGGATACACACACTCATACAGACAAAAACAGACATACAGATTCACATACAATAATTCGTCTGTTATTTGAGCACGGGATAATAAATAAACAAGATTAATGTAGGTTTTAGTATTTTTTCACTTACAACCACGTATTAATGCCCACCATCTGTACAACTTAGACTATGTAATGAGAGAAGATATTTTAACTTTTGTTTTTATTATTTTTGTAGCCAACGTATATGCATTTGTTCAATACTTCATTATTTATTAGCTAGTGAAATTCAGCTTGTGTTAGGTTAGGTTATGTTGGTTTTAACTTGGTTAGGTTAGGTTAGGTCATATTGGTTTTAACTTGGATAGGTTAGGTTAGGTCATATTGGTTTTAACTTGGATAGGTTAGGTTAGGTCATATTGGTTTTAACTTGGTTAGGTTAGGTCATATTGGTTTTAACTTGGGTTTGTTGTTAACATATTCGAAAAAGATTAGGTTAGGTTACATTTGATTAAGCTAGGACAAGGTTAGGTTAAGTTAGAACTTCAATTTTAGACAAAGGAACATGGAGGCTATGATTATTTAAGGCAGTCCTCCCCTTCATGATATAAAACAATCTCAGCTACATACAGATCACAACACCTTCCTCGAACCCTGAATTAATCACCTCCATGAACTAGGATTTGAGGATTTACTGAGAATTAAAAAAAAATCCCAATGTCTTTTTTCTTATTTACAATTTTACGAAGAACTGAAATATTCATACACGCCCAGGTATAATGTGTGTGTGTGTGTGTGTGTGTGTGTGTGTGTGTGTGTGTGTGTGTGTGTGTGTGTGTGTGTGTGGCGGGGAGAAATTGTTAAAAAGGTGGAACATTTATCACAAGCTTTCCCACAATGTCCACTCATTCCTCACGAGGTTAGTCGGTACTGACGCCATTACCGTTCCGTCACTTTCAACTTGAGCTCGGACACACACACACACACACACACCAGGCGGGTAAGACATCGAAAAAAAAATAAGTGGATTAAGTATAAAATTTCCATACGATTTAGATAAGGACAAAGTGAGGGAAACAAACGACATATCTTGATTATAAACACAAGTATATCATGGGGGGTCATCATTCCTAATACATACAGTAAATCGTATATGTATAGTATGTATAGTATGAATATGAAGTTGTTCGCCGTCGCATTTCCCGCCTCTGCTGACGGCCGTGTAAACATTTCAATGTGATTCTAATCTTTTAAAATGTTAGTTTTTGCATAATGTAGTTTTACTGATATGTAATTTGTCTTAGTATGACTTATTGTGGGTAAAATAAGTATATATTAAATGTTTCCTCCGAAAGCGTGAATTTGTTACCAGAGTTTAACAGTTAATTCAAGTATAATACTTGTGATAAACTTCCTACGGCTTATGTTTGAAGTAATGAATGAATGGATCTTTATATAATTTAGCTAAATATCTTTCTCGTCAGAAACGGTCATCCCAACGATGATGAATAAACTCATTTAGAAATACATCATTACTTCAGGACGAAATCGGACAGGTTTGCAACAGCCAATCAGCTGTAACTCTTGAGGAGGGGACGGGGCATCTTTTCTCAGCTGAGGTAAAACGCGCTATAGTATTACGTGTGAGACACCTTTTACACAATACAGCACCATAAGTATATTTTCTATCTCTCTCTCCTTCGCTCCCTCCTTCTTTAACACCTTTCCAAATATCAAAAAATAAAGTACAAATTAGCTAGAAATTACAATATCACATGATTGTTACCCACCACAACCTTAGGACGGCGCCTTACAACCTGTTATGGCAGCTACAACCTAACCTAACCTAAACACTCGGAATTTAACTGAAAAGGAACAAATATTATATCTAATCTAACCTAACCTAACCTAACCTCACCTCACCTCACCTAACCTAACCTAACCTAACCTAACCTAACCTCACCTCACCTCGGTAACCAAAGAGCCGTTATTAATCATAGCAATGTGACGTCTGGAAGGAGAAGAAAATGCTCTAGTCATCGAAGTACTTTGGGTAATTGAATCACCTCGTTCAGGGCACTTAGACGACTACTCATCACCCTAACTATCAAAACACAAACAAGAGAATCGTAAGCGGATGTAAACACTGAAGATCTGTTTGGTGGCTCTGAGTTAATTCCTAAAATCTTTTAACTGGACAACCAAGATGCCTGGGTGGTGACGACTGAACTTTTAGCTTTCCATCGAACAGTCTTAATAAGAGATAGAGTCATGACAGTAAGGTATGGCGCTGAGGTTATTCCTGATAAAAGGCTAAAAAAAATCATAGAGGATAAAAGCTATGACCAGCTATATAAGACTCACCCGTTAAAGCTGTCACCATTATATGACTCACTCACCCGTTAAAGCTGTCACCATTATATGACTCACTCACCCGTTAAAGCTGTCACCATTATATGACTCACTCACCCGTTAAAGCTATCACCATTATAAGACTCACTCACCCGTTAAAGCTATCACCATTATAAGACTCACTCACCCGTTAAAGCTATCACCAGCTAGTATAAGACTCACTCACCCGTTAAAGCTATCACCAGCTAGTATAAGACTCACTCACCCGTTAAAGCTATCACCAGCTAGTATAAGACTCATCCATTGAAGTTTGATGGGGTCAAGAACACTCGTCTGTGCCCTTGGTCGTGTTATCAGACTCCGGTGGGTATTATTCGCAAGTCACGCCACAAGTGTATCCCACTCCTCCTCCTTCCCTTCCTTCAACTCCTTCAGAGGATCTCCAAACGCGCATGTGGAGAATCCTTCCTTCCTCTAAAACACATTCCTTCAGTATCCTCTATCAGTATCTTTGTCTTATACAGTGAAGGAATGAAGGTCTTGGTTCCTTCATATACCTTACTGTGTCCTCATAGAAACAGTACTAAAAGATTCGAATTATTTTAGGTCTGTAGGAGAATCTATCTGTTGAATCTGACTTCCTTCTCCTCCTTAAAGACTATAATTAAGTAACTTTTTTATAATACTGAAAGGCTAAATAAAGTTACCGGCTCAAGAAATGTGTTAAGGAATGGTTTTAGGTGTGTGGTGGCCGAGTGAACACACCTGTATAAAATTACAGGTGTGGGGGATAGGAACACTGACATCAGCACCACCGTAGGCTCAACAAAAGATAGACTAAACACATCTCAATCATCACTGGTTCACACAAGTACTGATTCACTGTGGCCTAATATTACTGAGGAGTCTACGGTATCTCTATGTCAGGAGTCTACGGTATCTCTATGTGAGGAGTCTACGGTATCTCTATGAGGAGTCTACGGTATCTCTATGTCAGGAGTCTATGGTATCTGTATGTCAGGAGTCTACGGTATCTCTATGTGAGGAGTCTACGGTATCTCTATGTGAGGAGTCTACGGTATCTCTATGTGAGGAGTCTACGGTATCTCAATGTCAGGAGTCTACGGTATCTCTATGTCAGGAGTCTACGGTATCTCTACGTGAGGAGTCTACGGTATCTCTACGTGAGGAGTCTACGGTATCTCTTTGTCAGGAGTCTCTGCGGTATCTCTATGTGAGGAGTCTCTGCGGTATCTCTAAGGTATATGAAATCCTATATGAAAGATACAGCACAATAAACGCTCCTGTAACAGACTGTATCGATTCTCACATAGTTATCCCTAAAATAAATAATGTTTTACCTGGCAGATCAACACCTAAGCTCACCTGACTCAGCAACACGTCAGCCCCATTACCTGCTGAGACAGTCGGCGGCTCACCTGACATGAATGTTTATCGCTGTTTGGTAATTCTCCCAACTTTACTTTCTGGGACACACACACACACACACACACACACCTGAGAAGCAAAAGGTGTACCAGGAGGAGGTTTATGTATTAATTAACTACCTAACCTAATCTAACCTAACCTAATCTAACCTGACCTAAACTAACCTGACCTAAACTAACCTAACCTAAACTAACCTACAGACAAGTGGAGACAAGACAGGGTGAACGCTATATATTCCTACCTTTCGAGTACGGGAATAAATATGACCTAACTGGAAGTAATAAAATATCACTAATTTAATCGTAGTTTTATCAGTTAAAAATGGCTAAGTTATAGTTGGGTACAGCCTCGTGCACTGTTACTGAAATTTATATGAATCACTGTATTATGTTGTCTCTCAGTTACAGTTAAAGTACAGTATATGTATTTTTATTACACATGACGACTGTTGGCGACATTTAACACAGCCAGGATGACAAGAGACACACAACTCTGAGTTATGTAAATACTGTAAATCATAAATAAATAAACTACATCTACTAATGTTTTGTTTTAGTGTTCATTTGTTTATTTTTATTTTGTTTTTACCGTTCTACTACAAGACCTCTATACCAATAATTCACTGTCAGTTCTGCGTAAACAAATTATTATTTTTTCTTCTTAGTAACTCTTAGGAACACTTTCACTTGCAATTAAAAATAACACAAGAGTCAATATCATCACGTGACGTCACCAAGATCCCAATTTTTTTTTTTCCAGGAAGTAGTGGATCATTTTATACTGTTGGAGGATAGTATCGAGCGTGGGAGACGAGCCAGCTGCCGGATGTGAATGTGTGTGTGAGGTTACGGTTGTTTGTTTACACACAGTCGCTGGCGGTATAACACCTGCAATGGAGCAATCTATTCGGTGATTGATATTTATGCCCTGATATTACTACGGGTGAGTAATTGTTGGTTTTGATGACACAGTTATTGATTTATAATAATTTATGGTGTAGTTGTTAGTTGTCAAGTAAATTGTAGTAGTAGTAGTATTAATAACAATAATTCCACGAACACACACACACGCCACCTGTACTTCACCCTACTGGCCTTGGTACCATCTTTCACATTACCTCACATAAACTATATTTTACCAACAATAAAAAGCCGACACAAACTTTACGTCACTCTCCCTACCTCCCTCGCTCCCTCCCTGTCCCCTTCCCTCCCTCGCTCCCTCCCTCCCCCTCCCTCACGCTACCCAACTACCTCCCTCACGCTACCCAACTACCTCTAACCATCTTTCTATTCCTCCCTCAGCCTCTCACAATAGCCTCTTCTATCAGTTGACAGCCCGCAAGTTACGCCACAATGCCGAATAAATTATCTGCATTAACCATCAGTAACTTCCTAAGAGTCAAAATGTCTGTCTGTCTGTTTGTTTAGGTGCGTGGCAGGTCAGATTTCAATTGAGTGAGTGAGTGAGTGAACGAGTGAGTGAGTGTGTGAGTAAGCAAGCGAGTGAGTGAGTGAGTGAGTAAGTGAGTAAGCAAGCGAGTGAGTGAGTGTGTGAGTAAGCAAGCGAGTGAGCGAGTGGTTAAGGGAGTGAGTGGTCCATTGTGTTAAGTCACCTTACCTGCAGCCGCTCACCCTACCTCACCTCCACTTTACCTAATGAAGGGATTAATAAAACCTCACTCAAGTGTTTACAAGGTTAGGTTAGGTTAGGTTAGGTTAGGTTAGGTTGGGTTGGGTTAGGTTGGGTTGGGTTGGTTAGGTTTGGTTAGGTTGGGTTAGGTTGGGTTGGGTTGGGTTGGGTTTGGTAGTAGGTTGGGTTAGGTTAGGTTAGGTTAGGTTGGGTTAGGTTAGGTTAGGTTAGGTTGGGTTGGGTTAGGTTAGGTTAGGTTAGGTTGGGTTAGGTTAGGTTAGGTTAGGTTGGGTTGGGTTGGGTTGGGTTGGGTTTGGTTAGGTTTGGTTAGGTTTGGTTAGGTTAGGTTGGGTTAGGTTAGGTTAGGTTAGGTTAGGTTGGGTTAGGTTAGGTTAGGTTGGGTTGGGTTAGGTTGGGTTGGGTTTGGTTAGGTTTGGTTAGGTTAGGTTGGGTTAGGTTGGGCTAGGTTGGGTTGGGTTAGGTTAGGTTGGGTTAGGTTAGGTTGGGTTGGGTTGGGTTGGGTTAGGTTGGGTTGGGTTGGGTTAGGTTAGGTTAGGTTAGTAGTGGTAGTGAAGTTAGTTTTTCCTTATATTTCATTGTACGGGAGCTGATACATATATACATACATACATACTTACACATACATACTTACACACACACACACACACACACACAAATACCTCCTGTACTACATACCCTTAAACAGTGTTACCAATCTCCTGTACTATACACCCTGAATACAGTGTTACCAACCTTCTACACTGTATCCTATTCCTGAAGCAGTGTTACCAGAGCCAGGTAGTGTAGTACACCTTGATGACGTCACCAGAACTCACCTGTGGAAGCAAACAGATAAAATGATGTAAATATAATATAGCAGTTAATATGAACACTAATAATTAATCAACAGGTAAAAATTCAGGTAAAAATTGGGAAATAAACTTTCCTGTTAATTGATCGTGGGGAAAAAAAGTTGATTACGGTGATAAAGGTGAATTAAAATGGCCAGCAGCGACAAGAGTCAATTAAGGTAGCCAAAGGTAATATAACCTAACCTAACCACGTGAAATACTCTACCTGTATATTAAGATAATAAAAGGTTTTCTCATAATTGCTAACTTGTTTTATGTTAGTTTTTATGTGATTAAAGATTTTAGAAATAAACAGAAACACTGAGGAAAAAATGGTTCCATAATATTGTTGCTCATTCAAGAACTCTTATGGCAGGTGACGTCCAGAGAATCATCAGAAATTTAAATAAAGTCTTGACCATAACGGCGTCTCCTTTATCGATAATTTTCTTTGATTGAAATAACAGATGATGAAGAAATAAGCATTAGATGGCTTTGATGGTTAGGATGAGTCGAATTACTTATTATTTACTGTTGTTTGTATACCTGCACTGTCTGGGTACATTGTTTGTATACCTGCACTGTCTAGGTACATTGTTTGTATACCTGTACTGTCTAGGTACATTGTTTGTATACCTGCACTGTCTAGGTACATTGTTTGTATACCTGCACTGTCTAGGTACATTGTTTGTATAGCTGCACTGTCTAGGTACATTGTTTGTATACCTGTACTGTCTAGGTACATTGTTTGTATACCTGCACTGTCTAGGTACATTGTTTGTATAGCTGCACTGTCTAGGTACATTGTTTGTATAGCTGCACTGTCTAGGTACATTGTTTGTATACCTGCACTGTCTAGGTACATTGTTTGTATACCTGCACTGTCTAGGTACATTGTTTGTATACCTGCACTGTCTCGGTACATTGTTTGTATACCTGCACTGTCTTGGTACATTGTTTGTATACCTGCACTGTCTAGGTACATTGTTTGTATACCTGCACTGTCTAGGTACATTGTTTGTATACCTGCACTGTCTCGGTACATTGTTTGTATACCTGCACTGTCTTGGTACATTGTTTGTATACCTGCACTGTCTAGGTACATTGTTTGTATACCTGCACTGTCTCGGTACATTGTTTGTATAACTGCACTGTCTCGGTACATTGTTTGTATACCTGCACTGTCTAGGTACATTGTTTGTATACCTGCACTGTCTAGGTACATTGTTTGTATACCTGCACTGTCTAGGTACATTGTTTGTATACCTGCACTGTCTAGGTACATTGTTTGTATACCTGCACTGTCTCGGTACATTGTTTGTATACCTGCACTGTCTTGGTACATTGTTTGTATACCTGCACTGTCTAGGTACATTGTTTGTATACCTGCACTGTCTCGGTACATTGTTTGTATACCTGCACTGTCTCGGTACATTGTTTGTATACCTGCACTGTCTAGGTACATTGTTTGTATACCTGCACTGTCTAGGTACATTGTTTGTATACCTGCACTGTCTAGGTACATTGTTTGTATACCTGCATCGCTTTTCACTA